>CAUYQV010063555.1:0-17737 GCA_963574575.1 Galagoides demidoff
TGCAGATCTTAATGAGGTTTTAGTAGTGACAATATGCACTGTCATAAAATTTGTGAGCTCTCATTTTGAATTAAACTCTAATGCCGATATTGAGTTGTAAACTTCCTGAGGCAGCCCAAGTAAAGGGGACTGCTGCCCACGACCAGCCAACCAAAGGAAAAATATTCCATTTGGTTTCACATGCCCTTTCTTGGTTCTCTGCCCATTTCTGCACAATCCCCACATTAGTACTGGAGCCATGGGCCTTTGATGTCCAAGTGAATCTCCCCCCAGGCTTAGAAGAAGTAGTAGATTCTAAATAATTTAATCTATTTTTCTAACTTTGTGTTAAAAGACACAGATGGGGCAGCACCTTTGGCTCAAGGAGTATGGCGCTGGTCCCATATATCAGGGGTGGTGGGTTCAAGCCTGGCCCCAGCCAAAACTACAAAAAAAAAGAAAAAAAAAAAAACCTTATGGCTTGGCACCTGTGGCTCAATCGGCTAAGGCGCCAGCCACGTACACCTAAGGTGGCGGGTTCAAATCCCCAGCCTGGGCCTGCCAAACAACAATGATGGGTGCAACCAAAAAAATGGCCGGGCGTTGCGGCGGGCACCTGTGGTCCCAGCTACTTGGGAGGTGGAGGCAGGAGACTCGCTTGAGCCCAGGAGTTGGAGGTTGCTATGAGCTGTGATGCCATGGCACTATACCCAGGGGGATAGTTTGAGGCTCTGTCTCAAAAAAAAAAAAAAAAAAAAAAAAAGTCTGAGGCCGGAGGATCATTTAAGCCCAGGAATTTGAAATTGTAGTGAGCTGTGATGAGGCCCCTGTACTCCAGGCTGGGCAACAGAGCAAGATTCAAAAAACAAAAATAATAATAATAATAAATTAGTGATCAGTTACATGTTAACATTAATAGCATGATTTTATGAAAAACAGTGCTCTCTTCTAAGACAAAAAAAATTATTTCTTAAGAGTGGCATTGTTTTTACAGTTTTGCACATCACATTATCTGGTATGAGATAGCTGGATTCTCACATTTGCTTCTGCCTTCAGCCTAGGAAGGTGTGTTACTTTGGTTGAAGTACATGAAGAAAATCTAGCCCCACATGACCAAGTAGTTAAAAAAGGCAGTGGTATTCTAGTAGCCATCTCAGATAATTATGGATATTCTGCTTTGATACCACTAAAATTTGAAAGTGGTTACTTTTTAACAATTAGTTGCAATGTGAAATCTTAAATTATATCACTGAATTTTTCATACATTGGTCTGTTTTGCACTTTTAGTGCATCTTTTGCCTATGTAGATTCATTTAGGAATAACTCAGTGAAATCTTTGTTCATTGAGTTCATTGAGATCTTCTAAATATTGACATTTCATTATACAATATCAAAACCCACAATCATTGCTATCAGTACTGCTGTCAAACTTATGTTGGCAAGCATAGATTTTCCAAGATTCTAATTTCTCCTTAAAAGCTCCAGTTAATCATGGAATACTAATGTTATCAGTTGTTTTCCTTGAGATTACTGGTCATTTTGCTAATTTTTGAGAAAGTATGTGCCAAATACCAGAGTATGAGTAACCATTGCCTGTCTGCTCATCATTCTTTCGACTGTATCTCCAAGGGAAAGAAGTGGTCAGGTAGGCTCACAGCTCAAACAGTTGTGTGAGCACTTTTCTCAAGATGACCTTTGCTTTTTGACAAAGCAGGAGTGCTTTATGCATACTTTCCTTTTTACTATATAGAATTTATTTTTTTAAATGTTTTTCTGGGTAAGAATTTAATGAAATTAACATTTTATGCTGTTGCGTTAAACATTCTTTTGTAATTAAAACTGGCAGTATCTTGACTGTGTATGTCTGTGAATAATACGATGAGGAGTCCCTGCTTTGATCTGCAGTGTTACCTACTATTGCATTTGCACTATTCATGTGAACATTACCACTGGTGTTCACAAAAAACCCAATTATTCAATACTTGAAGTATTTCTGTACCACTTGTGTATATGGCCAAGATTCATATGAAACATCTTCTTCCATGTTTAGTTGGTGCTGATACCAGACAAATACAAGCAACACAGAAGGTACAGAGATTCTGTTATAAGGTGGAAGTACAGTTTTTTGATGAGATACTAATTTATCACATGTACATTTAAATTATTTCCTTTTTGTTTAGACGCTGAAGGATTGATCTCAAATTGATGGTGCAGTTAACCTGCACCGTAATAGTATTTGAAACATTATGTTGCATAAGATGCAATAAGGTAAATCATTAGGCTCGGCACCTGTGGCTCAATCGGCTAAGGCGCCAGCCACGTACACCTAAGGTGGTGGGTTCGAATCCCCAGCCCGGGCCCGCCAAACAACAATGATGGCTGCAACCAAAAAATGGCCGGGCGTTGTGGCAGGCGCCTGTGGTCCCAGCTACTTGGGAGGCTGAGGTGGGAGACTCGCTTGAGCCCAGGAGTTGGAGGTTGCTATGAGCTGTGATGCCATGGCACTCTACCCAGGGGGACAGCTTGAGGCTCTGTCTCAAAAAAAAAAAAAAAAAGAAAGAAAGAAAGCCAGGCTCTAGGCTCCACGCCTGTAGCTCAAACATCTAAGGCACCAGCCACATGCACCACAGCTGGTGGGTTAGAATCCCATCTAGGCCTGCCAAACAACAATGACAACTACAACCAAAAAATAGATGGGCGTTGTGGCAGGTGCCTGTGGTCCTAGCTACTTGGGAGGCTGAAACAGAAGACTCGCTTGAGCCCAGGAGCTGGAGGTTGCTGTGAGCTGTAATGCCACAGCACTCTACCCAGGGCAACAGCTTGAGGCTCTGTCTCCAAAAAAAAAAAAAGAAAGCCATGCTCCAAAGTCACTGTCCTATTTCTAACTGTGAAGATGAAGAATAGTTACATTGGCGAATTTGAAATCATCAGTGATCACAGAGCAATTGCCATGAACCTCACAGGCAGGTCGAACAAGTATAGATTGACCAGCCCAAGGTTTGACCTAGAAAAATGGCAAACTAATCCATTCCCATCCCGCCAGTTTGGTTCATTGTACTGACGACTTCACTGGCATCGTGGGCCACGAAGAAGCAAGAAGAAAACACACAGGAGGGAAAACCCTGGGATCCTTTTTCTAGGGATGTAATACATGCTTAAAAATAAAATGCCTCAATGGACCCAAAAAAAAAAAAAATCACATGCAAAGTAAAAGAAGCCAGTCACAAAAGGCCGCATGTTGTATGCTTCCGTATAGGGAAGGGGCCTAGAGGCAGAACGCAGACTTATAGTTGCCAGGGGCTGAGCAGGTTTCTTTTTGGTGTGATAGAAATATGGAATTAGATGGTGGTGATGGTTTCACAACTAAAAACTACACTTTAAATGCACACTTTCAAATGGTGAGTCTCATGTATAGGCATTGCTGAATGGCTGAGGGTGTATGGGCTCATCCCCGTCCAGGTCTATGGGGCCAATCGTTGTGTCGGTGTCACATTCCAGGCCCCCGTCCTGGCAGAAAGTGCCCCACTTGGTCCGGAGGGGAGCCCAGCTGAGATGGGCCCCCACTGAGCAATGTATTTGTCTGCATAGAAGACAGAGTCCTTGCAGCACTCCCGTGTCCATGGCCGACTGCAGAATCACGGCAAGTCTATAAGGGACATTGCATTGTCAGGCTACTCAAGGGCACCCAAGTGACAAACTTGAGTACAATTCCAATGGTAAATTCCATGCTCTTTCCATGACACAAGGCCTGCACTTACCAGGGAGGGTCCCCAATTAGGGCCGGGAGGTGTGACCCTGAGAGGAAGAAACCCAGGGGCGCAGGCAGCCCTCCAGCTGCAAGCCCTCTCCTTACCGATACTAGGCTGGCTGGGGGTCACTGCTGATAGAAGGACAACAGGACAAATAAACACCACACCTGCCCACAGGGAACTCCAGTGCTACGTATGGAGAGACTGGGCAACACTCAATTCTGCGTGATAAGGAAGGCTTCACGGAGGAGGTGGCATTCCACTTAGGTCTGAGGATAAGGCACTTGAGGAATGATGATTCTGAAAGAAGGTCGTGAGAAAAGAGCACTGGAGATGGAGCAGCCTGAAGCCGGCGGGGAGGAAAGGTCCTGCGCATGGTGCCAGAGAAAAGCAATGCCCCTGAGAGCTGGGCGAGGCCGGGGGAGGACAAGGGGAAAGGACGCAGGTCTCAAAGCCCATCCTGCCGGGTGTGGACTTATTCTCTAGAGTGAGGGGACAGTTGCTAGGAACCAAGCAGGAAGTGATAAGGGCTTCTGTAGGGCAGTGGCAGTGGCAGGTGGGGAAGGGATTTCCCAAGCTTCCGGGCTGCAGGATGGGAAGAGAGGACATGGCCAGAATGCCTCTTATGATACACGATGGAGTAAGAAATACATAGTTAGCTCCTTGTCCTCAGTTCCAAGCACAGAGCTCCTAACCTTTGTAATTTCCTAAGTGGTAAACGTGCTGGGAACATTTTCGTTCTAATATTTGATCTTTGAGCCTAGTACGTGACACAGAGCTTCTAAATCTCTGTAATATCCTGGGAGACAAGAGATGCTTGGTTAAAACCAAGTCATGATTAGGAGCCTGAAAATTACAGGCCTGTTCCCCGTCCTCCAATCAGGGGAGGAGAGCTAGAGATGGAATTAATAACCAATCACGCCTGTGTGATAAAGCTGCCGTGAAACTCCCCAAGCTGCAGGTTCAGAGAACACCCAGGTTGCAGAAAACATGTAGGGTGGCACAGCCAAGAAGGCACAGGACACATGTGGGGCGGGACACCCAGAGAGGGCACAGGACACATGTGGGGCGGGACACCCAGAGAGGGCACAGGACACATGTGGGGCGGGACACCCAGAGAGGGCACAGGTCACATGTGGGGTGGGACACCCAGAGAGGGCACAGGTCACATGTGGGGTGGGACACCCAGAGAGGGCACAGGACACATGTGGGGTGGGACACCCAGAGAGAGCACAGGACACATTGGGGTGGCACAGCCATAGGGCGCACAGGAGCTCTCCCCGCTCCTGCACTTTGCCCTCTGCCTCTCTCTATCTGGCTGTTTCTTTTTTTTTTTTTTTGAGACAGAGCCTCAAGCTATCCCCCTGGGTAGAGTGCCATGGCATCACAGTTCACAGCAACCTCCAACTCCTGGGCTCAAGCGAGTCTCCTGCCTCCACCTCCCAAGTAGCTGGGACCACAGGTGCCCGCCACAACACCTGGCCATTTTTTGGTTGCAGCCATCATTGTTGTTTGGCGGGCCCGGGCTGGGGATTCGAACCCGCCACCTTAGGTGTACGTGGCTGGCGCCTTAGCCGATTGAGCCACAGGCACCGAGCCCTCCTGTTTCATTTTATGTTACCATTCTGTTTTATGAGCAGTTTTTTGTGTCTTCTAGGTTTTTCTTTTTGCGACACCTTTTTTTAAAAATCAAGTTGAATGTTACCTTTCCTGCTTGGTAGAGTTGTGAGGTCTCTGGAGGTGACTTTACCTCTCTATGCCCCAAATTCAGCGTTTGCATCTATAAATCAGGTAAACTGACACCGTCTTGCTGAAATATGGCAAGGTGGGAGCAAGTGTGGCTGTTTACAAAGAAAGACACCTGTTTTAGAATGGTTTTTATTATCTTAATGAAGGCCTTAGGTCCTGTTCTATCAGAGTCACATTCAGAAAACATGTTAAGCATTCATCTGTGGTCGCTGAGTATTATAGGTGCTTACAACTTGAGTTCATGAAACAGGTATTTATGAGATACCTACTAGCTGCTCAGCTCTGGGACAGACTTGGAGAGAAGATGTCTACAGAAGAATAAACTCAGGTTGAGGTCAGTCCTGTGGTGAGGTAGCTTGAGCATGACACTGGCTCTCACTGTGGTCACTTACACATGTTTGCTGAAAACTGTTTGAGGTTGTGGATCGAAGATAATTGAGGCAGGTAAGATCCCCACTTTCTTAGTGCTTACATTCCCATGATGGAAAAAACAGTTTAGCTGTATAAACCCATTAGCGTTCTACACTTAAAATGGGTGAATTTTGTGGCATATACTTTTTACATTAATTGAGCTGTCAAAAAAGAAAAATTTTGGTCTTCATGGTCCTGACATTCAGGTTCGCCCTAATACATTTTATTCTCGTTATTTGTGGATTTCATCTTTGTGAGTTCCCTTACTTGCTAATATGTATTTGCAACCCCCAGTCAATACTCAGCTTTCATGGTCCTCATGGAGAAAACACGTGTGTTAGGTAAGCTCATCTCAGGCACGAGTTATTGTGCTGTTGGCCCTGAGTTCAGTGTTAATGAATTAAATAAGATGTCTTTAAGCCGAAACACACGTAAAACAAGGTTACGTATTAATCTGTCTATGAAATGTGACCAGAGGCTTGTAGGAACCTAACCCTGTGTATCTCCCAGGTGACGAGAATCATCTGTATATGCAGGGCCAGGGCTGGAGTATAGATAGAGCCTGCCCATCTTTACATGTCTTAGCTTCCTTAAAAAAAGCTACAGTGATTCTCAGACTTGGCTGGATGCTGGGGTGCTGTGGGGAGCTTGACAAAATGCGGATGACCAAATGGTCTGGTTTAATTGGCTGGGGTGTGGCCCTGGCCTAAGGACTTTAAAAGTTCCCTTGGGGATTCTCGAGGGCAGCTGAGTGGACCACGAGTACTCCTCACATTGAAGAATAATGTGTCTTAGAAATGGAGGCACTCTGGGGCTCACTCAGTTGAGGGGAGGCTGCAGAACCATGCGTACCCCAGGGCCAGGACTGCGGGGACCACAGTGGAAGATGCTGGTATGGCAGTGATCACACGTCCCCATTCCCACCCCAATCCAGGGCCCAGGACAGGGGGTCCAGTTGGCCAGGAGAGGAAGGATGTGACCCACATACAGGCTGGGAAGGTGATTCCCTTAGGAAACCCTGGTGCTGTTAGGAAGGGGAGAGTAGGTACCCGACAGCCCAAAGAAGCCTACTCCACCCCCATAGTCTTAAAAGACAAGGGAGTTCCTGATGAAACCAAGTGGGAGGTCTGGGCCTGGGCAGGGAAGAGTGCTGGTAAATATTTTTCTTCTTGCCTGCCTTTCTCCTCTCGCCTTCCTTTCTCCCATTTCCTCTGGATCCTCTGATCTTCAGTCTGAAGACAAGGCTCACTTCACAGAAGTCGTGGCAGACAGCACAGAGGGTTAGGTGGTGGAGCCGAGAGTGACCCCTGTGAGCAGAGGTCAGAGGGGGAGAGCCATGTGGCTGGAATGGTCAGGAGGGGCCTTGTGGCAGGTCTGGATTCAGGCGGTTTGGCAGCTGGACAGGTTTCCCAGAAAAGGCCTCAGTGACAGAGGACAGCTCTGGCGATGCCACTGAGGGCAGCTCCCACTACAGCAGTATTTTTCAACCTTTTTTATCTGACGGCACACTTGAACGTGCAGTTAAACTTCCATGGCACACTTCAATTATGTTGATTAAAAAAAAAAGGCAAAGAAAAAAGAATATACTTACTGTGCTTTGAACTTCTGTTGAAAATAATTTGATTAATGATCTTTAAAAATTTTTGCCACACGCCTGAGACCCCCTCACAGCCCAGCAGTATGCCACAGAGACCTTTCAGGTTAGTCGCTGAGCACGTGCTGTGTGCCTCTGTGTGAGTGACTCGAGGGGGCACAGAAGGCTCAATGAGACAGCACAGCCCCTGCCTTTAAGGAGGCAGGAGCTTGGAGAGAACTAGGAACAAGGTCTGAACGGGATGACACAGCAGAGCCGGTGCAGGGCGCTCTTAGCCAGAAGGCGTGGTACCTGTGAGCAGTTAGGGCCACATGGAGGCTTCTTGGAGGAGGTTGCAGTTGGGTGGGTTGGGAAGGGTGCGTGAGATTCTGATGGTTGGAACTGTGTGTGGGGAAGGGGACAGGAGTCACAGTACACAGCATGAGAGGGGCTCACACCCCTAAAAGGAAACAGCAAGGAGAACGTTTTGGCTGAAACCAATAACGGCTTGTTGTAAAGAAAATAGTCTGTGGGACTGGAAGGTAGGTCAGGAATGCTGAAAGGTCTTGTGGACCAAAGTATTAAGGTTGTAGGGTGGGGGTTGGGGAAGACCTGTCTATTTGAATAGGGCTTGGAGTTTACAAGAGCTTCTTCTCATACCTAATCTCATTTGGGGCCTTCCCCACGAGTTTGACAGAACACATGGAAGGCAGCAGTCCAGGTTCATGACAGCAGCCCAGGAGGAAATGACATCCCCCTGTGGGGCACTGTTGACTGTGGCAAGAAGTAGGGTTGTCTCTAGAGGGGAGGAACCTTGCACTGGCGCCTCCGAGTGACACAGGGAATCTGCCATGCGTCCTTCACTCATTCCCATGCTGCCTTTGCTGTGTTTTTTTTGTCCCTCTCCCTCAATGTGGCCACTCTCCAAAGTTCTGCTTTGGGGGAGAACCAGGACATTTGTCTCAATGAGGTGTCACCAGAGGCCTCTTGAGAAAGGCCTCTCTTCACCTGGCCTCATGTGCATCTCAGATCAGTGTGGCTGATGGTTCTCAGGCCCAGATGTACACTGGAGACTTCTGGGGAGCTTTCAACAACGCTGACATCAGGGACAGTGCCACCCAGGTCTTTGGTACCTAGACCAGCTAAGATCTTACAAGTAGCCCTGATACTGTGGACAAGGAGACCGAGGCTCAGCATAGAAGATTACTTGCTCATGGTCCCACGTCTAGGAAATGGCAGAGCCTGCATTTGAACCCAGGTAGTCAATTCAGAGTCCAAGCTACACATCTCTCTATGTTTTGTAATTTCTCCCCAGCTGGCTGAAGTGTCACAGTACTGATTTAGCCACGAATAATCAGGTGGCAACCACAGTTTCTATCACAACACAACTAAGATTTTAAAGACAGCTTTTGAAGTAAACAGCAGTGTGGGGTATCCTATCTTGCCCCACGGTAGGGTAGATATGAAATCAGCAGCTGAAATTCTCAGTTTCTGAAGCCCAGGTGTAGACTTAACAGTGTGCAGGCAAGCAGAGTGCCAGGGAAACCCCAGTTAGGTCCTGAGCTGTGTGCAGACCCAGGATCTCATCTGTCAGTTTCCATCTTCCACAGAGCTGGGTACACAGAACTAAATCGGTAAATACCTGGGAGAGTGAGTAAATGAATGAGCCGAGGAAGGAAGGGCAGCCAGGTTTCTACCCGCCCCTTCTGAGCTCTCATCCTGCCAGGCTCGCCTCATCTTACCTCATCTGCAGTGAGTCACCAGTCTAGATACCATTTGGGGCTCAGGGTCTTTTTGTTTCTTTGTTTTTAGTAGAAATATCGGGAGGTATGTCAGTGAAGAAAAATGGGACAAAGCCCAGTGCTACCTCTGCATTAGGTAACAGCCTTCATCTGAGAGGCCTGCAGGCCTGGGGTGAAAAGGGTCTGGAGGCTGGTCTCAGTCTCTGCTTGTGTCTTTTGATGTGGCTGAAAGTTAAACTGGAACCTTTTCCCTTTGTTTTACAGGTCACAGCCAAGACTGCCTTCCTATTTATTTTACCTCAGTATAACGTTAGTGTGCCTACAGCAGGTAAGAAATCACTGGTCTTCATCTCTCCCTGGCCCTGCTAACCCCGAAGGACTTGGAAAACTTCCTTTCACCCCTGTATACGAACTTTTTTTTTATTTTTTATATTTTATGTTTTATTTTTTGAGACAGAGTCTCACTCTGTCACCCTGGGTAGAGTGCAGTGGTGTCATCATAGCTCATGGCAACCTCCAAGTCTTGGACTTGAGCAATCCTTTTGGCTCTCAGCCTCCCTAGTAGTTGGGACTACAGTCACCCACCACAACACCTGGCTAGTTTTTTCTGTTTTTAGTAGAGACAGGGTCTCGCTCTTGCTCGGGCTGGTCACGAACTCAAGCTCAAGAAATCCACCTGCCTCAGCCTCCCAGAGTGCTAGGATTGTATATGATCTTTTTAGATATTTAAACTCAGCATCCAGCATCATTCCACTGTAGAGAGAGCAGAGTGGTGCAGTGTAAATGGCTGGGGACTTTCCTCTGGTCTCCAGCTGCGGTATGGGAAGGAAACAAGTGCACCATGGGGTGCTTTGTGCAACTCCAAGTCCTCTCTCCCTAAAGCATCCCGTGTTGTCTTCTGCTGGAGAGAGGACACAGACATCACGACCATTGATCTGTTCTCAACAGTACAGCTTTCTTTTTAAAATTTGCAATGAGGGCTTGGTGCCTGTGGCTCAATCAGCTAAGGCGCCAGCCACGTACACCTAAGGTGGCGGGTTCGAATCCCCAGCCCGGGCCCACTAAACAACAATGATGGCTGCAACCTAAAAACGGCCAGGCGTTGTGGCGGGCGCCTGTGGTCCCAGCTACTTGGGAGGCAGAGGCAGGAGACTCGCTTGAGCCCAGGAGTTGGAGGTTGCTATGAGCTGTGATGCCATGGCACTCTACCCAAGGGGGATAGCTTGACCGTGTCAAAAAAAAAAAAAAAAGAAGCTAGATGCCATACAAAAACTGGCTCTAAACTTTTTATAAAAACTTTCTAAAGAAGGTGCTATGAATATATTTCCTCAAATATTAAATTCAGGAAGATCTTTCGCTTTTCATACAACTGTTTACCCAAAAGTTGAGCTTCACTTCCTATTGTCATAATGAGCTAAGCCAGTTATTTAGAAGTGTTTGCTGAAATCAACTCAAAGGAAATGTAGAAGGAGTAAATGTTTTTGCAAAGCAATTTCTGGAAGACAATATTAAAAAGAAAGGCTTTGCAAAGAAAATCATTTTACTATAGTCTTGTGGAACTCTATTAGTTTATGGCTTTTTAATGATGAGTAAGCACTTTTGTAGTTTTTAATCACTGCTAATCTCTAAAAATCACTATAGTAACAAAAAAGACAAAATTTTACATTTTCTACACAATTATTTTAATGGAAATATGAATATAGTCACTGGACCTCTCTGTGAAATGGAACCATTCTGCTCCACGTACCACACAAGGTGATATAAGTTAGGGGGAAAGCACTCTGCAAAAACAATTATTATCCCCCAAAAGAGTGGCCACAACAACCCAATTTCCTATCTGACTCACCAAAGGCACTTTTGACTACCAAAAAAGCCATTTCTAAAGAAAGATAAAATTTGTAGGAGAGAGAAGGGTAAATACAGAGAGGGACACACAGAATAATCCAGGCAGAGGTTTATTTGTTGGTCTAGCTCCTGTATGTCAGCTGGCATTGATAAGCCAGCAGGGTGCCAACTGGAGGATGATTATCTTCTACATAAGGAATCCCAAAGTCCAAAGAAAAACTCAGAAGAACAACCAGTTGCAAAAGTGCAATGAATTAATACTTTGCAAATCATCACATTATCCCTCTGACTAGTGCATTTAGTTTGAACAATATTTATGAAACAAATGAATTACTTCATACAAACTCAATTTCAAAGCCTGCTTGTTATTGTCCATTCTAGAACTTTGGTCTCATGTTTGGTCTGAAATTTGCATTCCCCGAAGTCCTGTTTACCAAAAACCCCTTCAACCCGACTTGTAACTCAAACCACATGCCAAATAATACTTGGAAAACCATCAATTTTTCTCAAGAATTTTATGTGCAAATACAGATAAAGCAGAAGAGATTAACACAGCAAAGCAGTACAATATTTATTTACCATCTCCAGCAGCAAAGCTTTGGAACCAGGAAACCCTTTTTACAAAGCAATCTCGTTCCCACCCCCAAATGTTTGTTTACAAATACAAAGTACACAGAACAATCGCTTTATATGAACAAATTTAAAAACATACATACAGATACGCCCCATTCTGTAAAGTTCTTTATTCAGTTAAGAAGGCTAATACCACTGAACCTGTTAAATAAGAATCTTCCTATATTTTCTTGTGGGTAAATTGCCAGTATCTATTTCTATAAAAATCCTTTTCCAGGAAAATGACTTTGATCCTCCTTCAGTACAGGACAAAAAAAGTTGTGTATTTTTGTACTTAAGAGAATTTTAAAATACAGTATCTCTGAATATGAATTTGTGACAAACCAAAGGGGAGTTAACAACTTTTTAACTGTGTGTGTCACCACTCTGCCTCTGGCACAGAAAAAAAAGGATGAAAAGACAAAAAGTGCAAGCGGCAACAACAGCAGGGAATGAAACCTAAATAAGAGAAAAAAACAAATAGGAAGTTGACCAAACGTGTTTTGGGGCTGCTGGTGATACCACTACACAGGTTCACAGTTCCTTCTTCAATACATCAACTCCAAATGCAAATGACACAACATTTTTTATAAGAATCTTCATTTCTCCCAAGTCTACTCAGAAATTATCTAAAACTCAACATACAGGAAAATGAGCCACACTTATCTACACTAAGGATACTCTGGAAGGTGACCCTGAAGCATGCAATCGCATGCCCATGATGGGGTGCCATGTTCCACTTCAGGGGCATTATCCTGTTCATCCTCAAAGTTGTTCTCTACCAGTGCCTCAGTTCTTTCTCATTGCTTAGAACTGGGGCCAGAAGTGTACTGTTAGGAGCCTTCTTTGGGCTCAGTTCAGGGAAAAAAAAGAATACATTGTTCTAGATGTCCATCACAGACTATGATACAAACCAATCTCTAAACAGACTACTTCTATCACCTTACAAGTAATGGCTATACAGATTTAGTATATTTTAAATATGTAGGAACCAATACACATCCACTGATAACCTCTTTACTCTGCTTAATCACCTTCATTTGTCTCTCCTATAGAACATTCCTTATAGTTCTGAAAGCAGACACACCTCATGATATTCCTCACAATGATTCACCTCATCATCTGGTTGCTCTTTCTCCACCACCCCTACTAACTCTTCCTTAATCATCTTCTAAAACTCAACCACATCTAAGAAAAGCTTCCCTGACCCCTCTAGATGGCCCTCTTTTTTGTTCTTGTATCTCCACAAGCAGTCTGCTAAATAGGACAGTTATTACACTGTCTTAGTATTTGTTTCTCCTGAGAGAATATACCATCTCTTATTAACTGTCAGTTTTCCCACACCTCCCTCAGTGCCTGCCTGCGCACAGCAGGTATTGAAAAAAGATGTTTGACAAATGAAGACTGTTTCCAACAAAGATAAAATATGACAAAATACCATCCATCACAAATCATATAAACATACTTACATATGCTAGCTCTTCATTCTACATTTTCTTTTAATATTTCTTATTGTTTACATGAGCATTTCTTAGCTTATATTTGAGAAGAGAGACTATTTTACTTTAAATGTGCCTTTCAATGACTTAGTTCAGTTTTAGGCTTGTACACAAGCCTTAAAACATTGTAAACAAGAAAAACATGATCCCATGGATGAAATGAACATTTACATGTTATTAAATACATTTCAAAATGTATGTTTCTCTATGTCCAATGCCTTCCCACAGTTACAGGAAATCTACAAATGTGAATAGAAAAAGCACACTTACTAAAAAAAGATCTATACTGGGTTTTACTGTTTTCAAAATACTTTCAGATATTAACTCATTTAAGAGTAGGAAAACCAGAGCTTAGAGAATAAGTAACTTGGTAGTACTAAGATCAAGGCCTTTGGAATTCAAATACCACCTGCTTTGCACCATTCCATCTTCCTTCCAGCAAGTCAATATCCTCAAGATGCCAATAAAAAACTTTAAGTGTACATCTGAAACAAAGTGAGTGTAATAAAAAATATAGAAGAAAAAGAAAGTAAGCAGTAAGACTGACTTAAATCAGTGCTAAAAATGAATGGAAACAGAAGCCAATGACTATGAACCAAGAATGAATAATCCAGCACAGTAAAACCCTGTGAGAGAACTAAGAGGACAGGGTTGAGAACACAATATAAACACAAAGTTTAGAAGAGAAAAAATTAGTGTATGTAAAATTAGTTTATCATAGAGGTAAGACTCAAGTGGGACTTTGAAAAAACACAGGGAGGCAGCCCAGTACAATGTTGAATTGAGACTCTGAAGGAAGTATACATTTATTAAAGTATATACATAAACTGAAGTTGCTTAATGACTTAAATTTCACTTCCTCATCTGCAAAGTAAGGCTGAATTTCTATTTTAAGAGTACTTTGCAACTAGTACTGAGCTTAGTATATACAGGCTCTATAAAGTAGATTCTTTCTTCTATTGCCTTCCCAGGCAGGAAGAAGGCAGATACAATACTGCCAGGATGCTTGCAAGAACTCTCAGCATATATGAGCTGTGATAAGCAATTAAAGAAAGATCAATATACAAGTAACCCTGCACTAAATGAGACTACTCATATATTAACTACACTCTACCCAAGGCAGAAAGGAATGGTTCTGCATATCTAACAGCAGGGAGTTTAACAGAAATATGTTAAAAAAAAAATGGAACTGAGAACTTGAAAGTATGTTTAATGACTTAGGAAAATGTTTTTATTCTATCATTCACATCACTATTGCCTCACCAATTAAAAGAGGTATCAAGAGACTACAAACATGACAGTTATTTAACACATTACTAAACTGTAAATCAAAGCAGTATGCAACATACCATCACAGATACAAGGGGGAGTTAACAGGAGGTCTAACTGTAGCCCTTAAAATTAAATGGTGTGATAGAGCCACTCATGGGTAATAAAGCATATGATAGCTTATGCAGAAAAAATAGCATATGACAGTCTTACCAAAAGACTACTAACTGCACCAATAACACAATAATACTTGAAGCATTAACGGTCAAAATACAATTTTTAAAAATATTACCAAATACAAAACGTTTATATTCAAAACCAACAAATAAATTCAGAATACTAAAAAACAATACAACCTGAAAGATCTCCAAAGTCCTAGAAGAAAAGTACAGACAACCTGAGAACTCAGTGAACTCTTGACAAGGCCTTAGAAAATCCAACAGACCATTATTTCAAAAAAACCAGTAAAGCTAAAGCCCTTAAAACCTATGGAAAATTGGCTAAATTTAAGATACACTATTATTAGAGCTGTACTACAGATAAGTCCATGGTGATGGACTTCAAAATTTTTATAAGATGCATCTAACCATAAACTATATGTAATAATACATTTGTGTGAAGAATACGCAGAAATGAGAAAATGCTACTGCCATTAAATAAGACGCTAAAAATCGATCAAAGTTCAACAGCCACTGAGTAAGACATTAAAAACTAATGAAGGTATAGTTTGAGAGACTGAACTGGCTATATATTTTTTTAAAAAGAACATTAGGGAAAACTAGAAAAGCTTTTACAATAATGCTTAAAACATGGCATTTAATTATACAAATACAAAACCACATCAAAATCCCGGCTAGTATACACTGGTAGAATAAAAAATACAATCTACATCAAAGTGATCAAGGGGAAGATCAGACGTCCTTTTAGAAAGAGATGATAGATTAACGGAAAGAAAAGATTAATGCAATGAATAAAATAACTGATATGCTAATAACATCAACAGAGACACAGTTGGACTGATCAATTCCAGATACACCTCACCCAAAGTAAATAAAATTTCCAGTAATAAGACATCACAAAAAGTTCTCATTAAGCAAATGAAAAGACAATGAAGTACAAAAATATTATCCCACTAATTAAAAGATTTTTAATCTTTTACACCCCACTATAAAAAAAGATTTAATAAAACAATATTATCCTTTCATCCAGGAAGGGGAAGTCCATAAAAGAATATTTTTAATGATTTATAAAGCACATTGTATCTGGAAAAATAACAAAAAAGATTTGCATTCAGTACAGTAATCATCATCAGTTTACTAATAACTCCCTCCTATATATTTTCTTAAGCAAATGAAGACCAATTGGTTTGTGTATTCACTAACAAAAAACCATATAGAATTGGATCTGGCCAATTGAACAACATGCATAAGATGCATACAGATGTGAACATCAATTGTCAAGACTACCAGCCACTAACATTAAGTATAGAATGATAAATTTTAAAAGACCATAAAACCTAAGTAGTGTAAGACTTGGACAAAATATGCCTCATATTTAAAAAAAAAAAGTTTTCTGTTATTGCAATCTTTAAACTGTGTCTACAAAGATCTAATCCATAATTTCAAATCTTCAACAGAATCCCAGTCATTAAACTGTATCTTCAAGAATAATGAATGTCAACGAACTTTATGTTCATCGAATCAGTATCCAGTTTTATAGCTAGAAGGGATTCTGGAATATGTCTTTTTCAACCTCCTTGTTTACAGTACCTGAGAGGTTTTCCTGGATGTATCAGGTCCTTAAGGACATTATCAATCAGGTCACTTAGGTTCATTCAGTAAATTATTAGTGTAGTAGTAATATAGAGTACTAAATAGTATCCAAGTAGCCAAGTTTATGCACCCCTCGAAATGTCATTTTGAGGGCTAGTAAGTAGAATTATACTCATAAAGAAGCTACTAGTTTAAAAAAAAGTTTAAATGTAATTATATTGATAAGGACTGTCAGTCTTTAAAAGAAAAAAAAGATAAAGTGTCAGCATATACTGCTTCTTTTTTTAAAATGTCCTTGTTTCTTCTAACCAAGTAAACACATCTACTTATCAAATATAAGTTGTGTTCCCATGGCAAAGAACAAGGTTAGAGATAAGTGACTCAGTCAGAAAACCTATATACAGAGAGAAAAAAAGGTTGCTCTAATGCACAGAAAACTAGGCTAATTACTAATAACTAAAAAGAGCTACTGCAAAGTCAATTAAATAAGAGGGAGGGAAGTATACTCTACAGCCTTCTGAAATAAATCAATAGTGCTATAAACAAGTTAACATTCAGAAGGAGAGTACATTTAGATAGTGCAATAGTACAGATGATAAAGTTAACAAACTACAAGATTAAATTACAGTACAGAATTCACATAAATAACATATATGTAAGACATCAAATTTAAGTTTTAAACAAAAATAAGAAATTTTAAAAGGCACTTCATATAACAATGAAAACTATTTCCCAATAATCAGTAACTACAAGAAATCATATTTCCCAACATACATTCTATGTTTAGACAAGAAATAACATTTTGAAGAGAAAAGATTAAACACATGTCTTTTGAAAATACCCAATCATTAAACTTTTGACTATTCCAAGGCCTCTCAGAAAACCGAAAGGTATTTAAATATCAGAGATTGGCCTAATAGAAAATTCTGTTGCAGCCTCTGCCTGTGGCAGACAAAATATGAGTATTTATTATCTAATTATGAGTTCCATACTCTAAAGGGGTTGTGTTCCTAGACCACCTCTCCACTTTCACTTCTATAACACCATCATCATTCAAGTATGCAGAGAAAGATTTTAAAATAAAAAATAAATGTGTTAGATATTATTTCTACTAAAACCTGTTCCCACTCTACTGCGTTCTGCCCCCCTCCCTATTCGACTGCCAAACTCTTCCAGACGTTAACTATGTGGTCACTAATTTGATGATTTTCCAATACTTTTACTTTCAGGAAAAATGAATTCTCTGGAGATACTTGGACATATCAATTAGTAGGATTTTTTTTTTTGGACATATCAATATATGTCACAAGAGGAAAGGAGAATAATGCTGTCTTAGAAATATTTAAGGACGAGCTAAACAATGTGAATACAGCTAACTATAAATGGTTAAGTTACCAAGTTTTTTTTTTTTTTTTTGAGACAGAGCCTCAAGCTATCCCCCTGGGTAGAGTGCCATGGCATCACAGCTCATAGCAACCTCCAACTCCTGGGCTCAAGCGAGTCTCCTGCCTCTGCCTCCCAAGTAGCTGGGACCACA
>CAUYQV010063556.1:0-11004 GCA_963574575.1 Galagoides demidoff
GAGAAAGAGGAGGTCAAACCATCCCTGTCTGCTGAAGATAGGCTTTTGTATCTAGAATCTTTAAGAAGTGTAATGAAAAACCTCTATAGTCATTTTCGGAAGCATTCCTTGATTTCTCCAAACTCATGTAGATATCCCTCTTCTGTTTCTGTAACATTTATGCATACTTTTATTAGAACATTATCATACAATACTATAAAAACCTTGGTTTTCTTTTCTGCCTCTCTGGACTGTGGGATATTTAAACTGGTAATTCAATGCCTGCCAGTTTCTTTCAGGTCTGGAACATTTCTCAGACATCCAGCTTAAGTCACTTAGAATGATTTATCATCCTTTGCAACTAAATGGGAAACCATGAAAAACGCCACCAGGGCCCACTGGGATTGGGCATGCCACATCTGGTGGTGGTCCCCAAGTAATGTTGATGTCAGTGACTTGGGACTACGTTTCTTCATAGGTCACTGTGGTAGAGGAGTGTGCCATCAGGAGGAAGGAGTCGAGTGAGTGTGGCAGTGGGGTAGAAAGAGTGGGATCTGAAGAAAAATTGGATGAAGTCTACCCTCAGAAATAAGAGATGAGGGCAAATTTGAGAAGACTTCTGAGTATATAGGTCTATAGAATGAAGGTCTATAAGATTTATTAAGCACCTGCCACTTCCCGAAGTGTGTAATGTTTTGCGATGTCTCACTGCTGTGGTAAGGAAGTCAATCACCAAAAGGAAAAACCGTGGAAAGATGAGTGCTCAGGAGGCATCACCTTGTCAGTCAGGCCCTCCTGCATCTCTGCCAGGTCAGGACCTTTCCTTCGACCATCCTGCTTCTCAGTCCCCCTGGAGATAGTCTCCATCCACCTACTTTTCCTGGGCTCTGAGGGCCGATGTGCCTCCATACTGGCTTCACCGTTTTTTATCCCAAGGTCCTCTGAACAGCACACCTATCCTTGAGCAATGCTCCTAAATCCATGTGCTGTCTTCATCTCTTCCTGTGAGGGAAGAGACATATACCATCTGACCTCATAACTGGAAGGCATATATAATTTGTCATCCAAGTGAAGCACTTTTGAGAGAGGGGATGCTGTTCATAATTCTACCAGGACAATGAGGCAATGGGAATGAACTACACCTTTCCTAGGGAAACCTAGAAGAATGCTCACTCAACTTGTAATATCAAAACAGGTTAAAGTAAAAGATGACAAAGTGAAGGGACATGACATCCAGAGAAAACAAGATTCCAAATTTAAGAAACTTTTCCTTATTCTGCTTAAATGTGTTAATCTGTTATGAAGAGTAACCAATCTCTCCTAAGAAAGCACCCCCACCACTAGGGCCTCAAATGTATAGCAGTATTAATAAAATAGCAACAATATTATTCATAACAAGAAGCACTTCTCTTAAAGACACTTCTAAAAGAGTCCTAGTCCTGGGAAACCTGTCCCACCCCTCTTTAACAGAGCTCTGGGAGAGGGGCACGTGTAGACTGGTCTCTTCCATACAGTTATATCTAACATGTCTTCAAGGCATCTTTGCAGCCAATGGCCCAGGCACTTTGCTGATGAATAAGCCTTGCTGTGCCAAATGTCTGCCATATTTATCTCTGCAAAAGGTAGTGTTTGGAATCAAACTCAGGACTAAGTAAACCAAACTGTAGTATATCTGAATGCTGTTAAACATAAGCCCATTATTCAAGAGCTAATCAGAGCTGACCATATAAAATTATATTAAGTCAGGATGAGAGGAGGTCTTCTTGAATACACAAGGTGTCCATAAAATTCATGCACAATTTAAAATAGCTGGCTACTTTAAACTTCACACAAACTTTATGGACACCCTGTATATTTAAATTTTCAGATGTATTCTATTAGTCTCAGTGATTTACCCCCTTTCAAGGTACAGTTTACGCATTCCCACTTCCAAAAAGTGTTGGAGCCAACTAAAATATGAGCATGTATTCACAAGATAAAATAAACTCAAATATTACAAGGAATAGCAAGCACAGGGATTCTGAGTTTTTAGAAACAAAATATAAGCTGTAGGAATTCAGCAACCAGGAAAAGAAGAATACTAAGTCCACAGAAAGTATTTATTCTTTAGTTTCTAGTGAGGACAATGCAATTTCAACAAACTACCTTTTCCATATGTCCTATCAGAATAGAGTTTTCACTTAAAAGTAATGGATACAATGATTATTAAAAGTAATGGATACAATGATTATTAAAGTTACAGTTGAAAGAGACACAAAAGATTCCTCCTTTCCTTCATTCCATTCCCCGACTATAAAAATTGTGCTCTCTCCTAATCTCTCACTCCTCTTAGTTTGGGTCATAGTATCGCAGAGCGCAGGAAAGATATGTATGATTTTCCAGAACACTCAGGCAAGGCCCTAGAAGACCATATTTTGGAAAATGAGAGGCTAGTCACACTGAAATTTGTGTCACAGTCACTGTCTCAAGAGTAGGGTAGTTATTAGGAACAGTGGATGGATCCTCAGAGAGGCAGGAAATGAGAGGGTGCAGGAAACATGAAATGTGTGCCTTTGAGCCGATGCATTAGCAAGTGTCTGGCCTCAAAGGTTCGTTGGCTGCCAAGCTGGAGGGAGCAGTAGGGAAAAGAACTGCAGCCCCGATTAACTGACAAAAGTTTCCATGGCAGAGCAGATTTATTTAAAAGCATCTTCAAGTGGGAGTTGATTACACATCCTCCTGAAGTGCCAGTATAAATGATTCACATTTCCTGGCCGCCAGAGCAGTGGCAGAGCTGACCAGTAATGTGGTCTCAGAGGTTCTAACATCTCTGCGTCCAAATCAGCACAGGCTCATGGGTCTGAGGCCCTATGTCTGATGAGTTCTGTAATTAAAGACCCACATCAACTTGGAGCAGCCACTTTGGGTCTGTTTGCATTTTGTGCTCAATTTACTTTTTCACTTGAGGTGAAAAATCTAATTATATCAACAACAAATAGAGTCATTTCCCCCCCCTTGGCAAAAGCCCTGTGTTAAGTGTCACCAATTATTTAGCTAATCATAACTTCATGCATGGCACTGCTAATCCCTTAACAGCATCATCTCTTCTGGGTCAGGGGTTCACTTTCCTTTAGCTGCTAATGAATTTCTTTTCATAGATTCATCAGGTATGATCTTAGCAGCACATCAAGGAGTTACTTTAGCATTAAAATGGTCACCTAGGTAGACTGCATTCTGTGCCAGGTAGAAACCAGAAAGGTTCAAATTAGCTTTAAATCCATTACTTTCAAACATTTAATAAATATTTATTGACAGTCTACTACGCACCCAGTACCACCACTACTTACTAATTACACAACATAAGAAATGCTTAATCTTACATATCTTACTTTCTGTAAGTGCAAGACAGACATAAGAGTGCTTAAGGCAGGAGATTCTTCTGTTAAGATGAAAGAAGACACTAAGCAATTGTAACTGCTGCGATGTATTCAGAGTACTTAGTGCCAATGTATATTTAGTGGGGAGCCTGTACAGTACCTAGTCTGCTAATCACTGTACCAGGCATTCTACAATTGTTACCATAATACTTGCTTCATGGAAGCTACTCTATTTCTTCTTCATACAAGCTCTCTGTGTTTCTCTGATTTTTCAGACAAGCTTATGTTGTGCTGCTTCTTTGAGACAAAAACCCAATTCACTATTAACACGGGAGGTAAAAAGCTCATCAGGAAGATATAAATACGTGATAGCACATGGGTACCAGAGGAGCTGGACAACTTCAAAATAACATTTCTAACTCCTTCTTTGGCAGTCTATGAAATAACAGGCAATAGTGGTTTCCATTGTGAAGTTTGAAATTTAAAAAAAAGGAAAATTGGGAAACATATCTAACCCATCTTCCAGTTCATTTCCTTATTTCTTGTTTTTTTACTGAGAATGTCCTCAGGGTTAACATTCTTCAGCAGGCAATACCTCGTTTCACACAGTCAGGTTATTTTAGAGATTTTCCCCTTAAGTTCCTCCTGTTTCTCTATATTTTTTCTCATGTCACACTCTGTCAAAGAACAAGGCAGAAAGAAATATTCCATCGGCACATGGCTTGGCAAACTATAGGCCATGGGCCAAATTCAGTTTTTGCTTGTTTTTATGTGTTTCATGAGCTAATTTTTTTCTACATTTTAAATTGTTAAAAACAAATCAATATCCATAAATAAATTTCATTAGAAAATGCGCATGCTTATTTATATATCCTATAGCTGCCTTTGCCAACAATGGTAGAGGCAGTAGTTGCATCAGAAATTGCACGATCCGTAAAGCGTACAATATTTACTATCTGACAATATTTACAAGTCGGCCTATCCTTGATTTAGAGCACAGCTAAAATTAATACGTGAGGGGGACCAAGCATGTACAGATCATCTCATGGAACAAAGGCAAAGCTTTCAAAGCACACTTTGCAGAAAGTCTGTCCAACGGGTTTTGGCATAGCTAATTGACTGAAATCTACCAAGGAGGCCAGTTTGCCCTTAAGTAGTAGCTGGAGTGATGATGGAAAAGCAATTTCCATTATTGGAGTGCTTCTAAGAAACACTGGTTTAGGAGTGTGGTGCTCTTATCTGAGTTAAAGCTGCCAGTGACCTATCCTTGGTGGCTGAGCTAAGTCAGCACTGAACCACTTCCTCATGGTTTTTCAGTTCCCATTTAAATCCCCCCTCAAATTCCAGATATGCTGAGTTGATGGCCGCTGGGAACTTTATGATTCTGTTATCAACTGATATTTGTAACATAAAACGAACTGAATATGAGCAAGAGGAAGAAGTATAAAAAAATAAAATAAAAAGCCAACAAAAATTTTATCAGAAACAAAGGGAACACAATCTGGATGTAGTTTATTCTTCAGATATAACCCAGAACAATTCCCATGGATAATGGCAGTCAACATTAGCCAATCAAGCAGTGGCCTTTTCTCTAAGCTAATGATGGTATCATCTATTTCCAAAGTGTCTACCTAGACAGAAGGCATTTTGGTCATTGTGCACGCTTTACTGCAATCACCCAGTGAACACTCAAGGGAAAATCTATCACTCTGGGCTACTTTTTTGCTGATCAGTTGGGCTTACAAAGTGTGAGCTGCTTCATTTGCTTTCTGGGCCTTAGCCTTAAATTGTGGATCACACATTCTAATTTGTGAACTTCTAAACAGAGTAGAAATAAACAGGTGATGTCCAGAATCTCAGGTGCATCCTGGCAAATTATTATTAGGCTCTTAATAAATCAGTACTAACCGAGAAGGGAAGTTGCTTGTAAATACATGAAGAGAGGCCATATAAAAATCTCAGGCCATGATTTGATGTGGTGAGCACAGGAGGACTCTCTGACACAGGTGCCTGCACACAACTGAGAGTCTGCATTGAAGGAACGTGAACATGCTGTTTATGACAATCAGTTGCTATCCATCACTCTGGCCTTCATCAGTTTGGCTATGGTGAAAGACAAATTGGTGAAATAAAGAGGATCTTATGATTTCTGCATAGCTTCATCAGAAATAATTGGACCACCACTTCCATCATTAATCTCACATCCATTTTAATCCCTGTCCTCTTGAGTTTATTTGAAGCTGTGTACGATATTAATGATAGCAGTTAACTATTCGGGTTAATCATATTTCTCTAAGGACTATAAAAGGAAATATGGCCATACCTATGGCTATACAATCCTTAGCAAAGGGGTCTGGGGACAGATATCAAACCCAACAACCAGAAGGCCGCCGTCAACCACTGTAATTATGTGGAAATAGTGGAGTTAGGGAGTGTGGGGAAAGCAGGAGTTAAATGACGAGTGGCCTCAAGTCTTATAGGAACAAAAATATTTTTCACTCTGCAAATCGAGAAGTCTTACTACTAATATTCTTACTGTTTTGTTACAAACTGTATATCACTTACTATAACCTAGCACCATCTATTAATTCAACCCATGGCTAAGTTTTTCTCCCCTGAGTTATAGCTTCAACAAAGGTTTAAAGCTGTCCAAAAGAGCCAGGGCATTTGAAATATCAAAAAGTTAAATTTCTTTGTTATCTAGAAATTCTTATATTCTCTTCTAAGTTTATAAATTAGTATACTCTATAAGCAAATCCAGACAGCCCCTTTGAAGTTAAGAGCATTTATAATGTAATTCTCATTAATTTTCTCCAAAATAATAAATGTATTTCAACCTATTTGCTCAGAAAACCACAAACATTTATCTAATAAGAGAATCTTACAATCTCCTGATCAAGGTAAGAAAAATTTGGGATACTCTGTGTAGCATTGAAGCCATGTTGACTCTTGGGTAGGGTATCTTAGTACAGAAATAATTTAACTATAATATGAGAAATTTTTAGTATGTTCTGACCTATTTTAGAGAAACTTATTTCTCTTACACTTGTCAAAGTGTATAGGGGATTAACTCTAAGGGTTATTCACACTTAGTTCTAGTCTTTTCAAATCTTGATTTAGCTCTTTTAGTGAATTTCTATGAAACTGCTTTAGTACTTTCAAGAAAGTTAAGGGGGAAAAGGGGCATGAGTTTAGAATATTTCACATTTTTTGGATCATAATGGAGAAATATGAGATCTGAATAAACAAAAATTACAATTACCAGTCTGTATTTTCTTTCCAACCCACAGCCACACTTTTGTATAAGGATTATTTAAAAAAAAAAAAGTAAAACCCACTGAGAATCAGACCTCTCTGTTTTCCATTCCATATAAACTAAATTTATTCTTCTAATATTTTTATATAGTGTATTTTTTTTTTGAGACAGATTTTCACTCTATTGCCCTCGGTAGAGTGCCATGGCGTCATCGCTCAGAGCAACCTCAAACTCTTGGGCTCAAGAGAGTTTCTTGCCTCAGCCTCCCAAGTAGCTGGGACTATAGGTGCCACAACACTCAGCTATTTTTTGAGACGATGTCTCACTCTTGCTCAGGCTGGCCTTGAGCTCCTGAGCTCAAGAGATCCACCTACCTCAGCATCCCAGAGTGCTAGGATTACAGGTGTGAGCCACCTCACCTGGCCTATTTCTTCTCTTTCAATGGTAGATCTGCCCAGATAAGATATCCCTGATGTGCTCATAATCAACAGATTATACTAATTTTTTAAAGGTCCAGAAGGGGGGGAAATAAATATAATATCTGGCTACAGATACGAGAGCTATAAATATGTATAGTTGAAGAAGTCTTTGTGGGAAAAGGAGCTTTTTAAATTTATAGACAAAGACAGAAAACTGATTGCTTCAGTGTCACATTTGTATCAAAAGTTAATATAGATAATTGTAAGTCCATTACTTTATTTTGCCTCTTGAAAATTTCATAGACTTCTATATAAACAGTGGTATCATAGCTGGGATGCTATGTCTAGGCTTTTGGGTTTATACGAACAACACAGAATTATATCATGATGGAAAAACAAATGGCCAGTTGTATAGGAAATGACACATCACAAGTGACTTCCCAACATTGTGACTAAGACTACCAGCCAATAGTCAGAATTAATGTAGTAATTTTGTGGCATGGAAGGCCTTAGGTGTCAGGAGATAGCAGAATCACCAAGATAGACAGACATGTAAGAATCCAACATTGCAGGCAGTGCCCATAGCTCAGTGGGTAGGGTGCTGGTCATATGCACCAGGACTGGTGGGTTCGAATCCAGCCCAGTCCAGCTAAAACAAAAAATAGCCAGGTGTTGTGGCAGGCACCTATAGTCCCACTTACTTGGGAGGCTGAGGCAAGAGAATTATTTGAGCCCAAGAGTTTGAGGTTGCTGAGAGGAGCTGTGATATCATGTCACTATACCAAGGCCAAGGGCAACAAAGTGAGATTCTTTTTTTTTTGAGACAAATAATCCAACATTGACAGGCACCCATATTTCTAGACTCTTGCCACTCAGATACCAGATTCCCTATAGCTGAACACTCAGTTACAAAGACCAGTTGATCAGAGCCAAACGATAGTTTCCCATATTAATGCCATGAGCAAAGTGTGCGAAATAACCATGCAACAATAAGAACCAACAAAACTAGACTGGGCCAGGAATCAGACTCAGTTCATGCAATTAAGACTTATCTACTAAATGTAGCGATCCCAAGTGCACACTTATGAGATTCATACTTGAGTTTTGCATTTCTTTTGGTATTGATGAATGGACATAGCTGGACGGAACACACTAGAACTTCTATGAATAACTCAATAAATAACACATTCAGTTAGAGCAGCGCTATAGTTTGCTTGTGAGAGTTATTTATATATCATCTCACTGGACAAAGGCAAAAGCAGAATTGGGACCACATATTTTATGTTGTTCCCTCTCTGTTGACATTGACATAGAATTGCAAGTTTTTAATCCAAGATTACTTGGAGAATAGAGGAACCCATGTCCATCTAATATTTCAAGCTTCACATGAATCTTCTAGCTTAAAATTGTCTTAAAATTAATTTCCCAATGCAATTCAAGTCCTTAAAATATGCATGCTCTTTTCCAGTATTAGTGTTTATATTGTTTGACCTAATAATATGACTTTTGTAAATCTATTCTGAGGAAATAATCTGAAAAGTAAAACAAAATTTAATATCCAAAGATATTTATTATTTTTTTAAGTAGTGAGAAATAAGAACTTAAAATCACTTAAATTTAAACCATGATATAACCACTTAGGAACATTATACAGCAATTTAATGATCTTAAAACAGTTTCATATCATATAGGAACATATTATAATCATGTAAAACAAAAAATTATAGAGTATGATTCAAGTACATATGTGATTATACAAAAAATAATTTTGAAAGATAACCACTGTTATTATTCTGGTATATCTCTAGCGATGAAAATGCTTTTTTTTTCTAATTCTTTTTTCCAAAAACTTCCATGATGAATATGAACCTCTTTTATGATAGAAAACTCACAATATACATACACAGCAAACAATGCTAGTCATCTCCAGAAAGTCCCTAAAAGTTCAATTGAGAACCTCCAAAATGTCTTTAATTTTTCCCTAATTTGTATTTCTTAATTGCGTAGGTTATTTTAAAATTACTGGGCATTTTGCATGTGTTCATCCCTTACCCATTCTACATGACATACATTCCTGACTGTGTCTCAGTGGTTTCGCTCTGAACACAGGCATCGTAACTCAGATCCACACTTCTCAGAGTTCGGCAACCCCATAGGGAAGCCTATAGAATCTCAGATTCTCAAAGAGAACTTCTTAGTACATATTTCCAAGTTTGTGGGAACTCAGGCTACGTTTGAGAAGTGGCACGGGGAAAGTTGTCATCTAAAAGGTGCACGAAGATATGTCTGAGGAAAGCGGAGCTCATAGCCCAACTCAAAGCTTTGTACTGCTGTTAAGAAAGAGCCCCTCTGTTGAAGACTGTCTTTTATAAATTGCACTATGTTCTGCTCACAAACCTTAAATAATCTCACTTAATTAGCATCATTCTGTTAATACATGAGCTCTAGATTTAACTTTGCCTCCTCAGCTAATAGTCCAATGAACTTCTGTGTTAATAGCTACAAATGCATTATTAGTACCTCCATTGTTCATTTCCACCCTTCCCTCTCTCTAGCCTCCTTTGCCTACATGACTTCTTTCCATTTTCAAATCTCAGGTAAATTTTCTGCTTTTTAAGGGAAGTTGTCAATGACCTTTCCTCTTCTTTATAGCACATATTACAGTTATAATTTCACTTTTAATTTTTGTGATAACTTAATATAGTTTAACTGTAAGTTCTAAGTGAATGACTCTGAGGGCAGTATTTTTTCAATCACTCAAGCCTCAGTGCTTGGAACAGTCCTTTAATGTCAGAGAAAGTTTATAAAAGTTGGCCTAATGAATAATTAAAGAATTAAAACAAATATATAAACACAAACTATGTAGAAACTACAGAACAAAAAATTCTCTTTATACCTTCACCTAAATGACTGATAGGATAATTACTGAGGGGTTAAAGTAATTAGTGAATTTGTAAGAGATAAACCTAATCCATGTGTGTAGGAAGAATGGGATTTTACCTGAAAATCGGATTCATATTTTGACAATCAGAGGGTAGAGACTTTGCTCTCAGTCAACTAGGTAGGAAGACCCAAAGGGTCTGGTATATGACCCTCTGCAAGCCTGACTGAAAAGAACAGGAGATTTTGGCACCTTCTTTACATTGGCAGAAAATAAGATCAGGATTGAAGATGATGTCACCAAAATCTGGAGGATATGTGGTCACTACAAAAGTTGAGACAGACCATGGTATGATCTCTTATTTCACTTCCATGAAATATAGTTGACAGCATCCTTTCTGATTCACCTGTGCCAGGTTTCAACTTGCTTGGCTTATTGGTATTGGCTACATTTGTTTCCATCTGCATGAATTTTACATTTCTTGATTTTTATGTATCTCAAAACTTTCATAATGACCCATATACCAGACCAGGTACCTAGGAATTTATACCAGCTGTTTGTGGACAAAAGTTAGGTATAAAAAGACCCAAAATATCTGTTAAGGATTCCCTAGTTTGATGTAAATTACAAAAATGAATAAATAACATGTAGAATATATTTCATTAAGACAACTCTTTTTTTTTAATTTTTTTTTTATTGAATGGTAACTATGTACATTAATGCACTTCTGGAGTACAGTGTGGGGTTTTCACATGCAATCCGAAATGCTTCCATCAAACTGATCAACACAGCCTTCAGGTCATTTTCTCAGTTATAGTTTTAAAACGTTCTGATTCAACTCTTAGAGAGTTTCACTTGTACCCCTGTAAGATAGACCTCAAAAATGATCACTCCTATCCCCCTACCTCCACCCATTCCCCCCTCCCTTCTCCCTCCCCACATTCTTAGGCTATTTGGTTATAGCTTTCATATAAAAGGTATAAATTAGTTTCATAATAGGGGTGTGTACATTTGATACTTTTTCCTCCATTCTTGTGATACTTTGCTCAGAAGAACATTCTCCAGCTCCCCAACTCACTCAGATCATTGCTTTACATAAAAATAAATACGGCC
>CAUYQV010063558.1:0-42664 GCA_963574575.1 Galagoides demidoff
GTTGTGGCGGGTGCCTGTGGTCCCAGCTACTTGGGAGGCTGAGGCAGGAGACTCACTTGAGCCCAGGAGTTGGAGGTTGCTATGAGCTGTGATGCCATGGCACTCTACCCAGGGGGATAGCTTGAGGCTCCATCTCAAAAAAAAAGAAATCTGTAGGTTTGTTCTTAAGTTGAATTTGTATGTAAGTTGGAAAAGGTACTTTTACCTATGACCTGTAATAGCCTCCATTGGGGAGTCTTATGTCACTCGGATGTTTGTATTTGGGGGACTTATTGTGTCAGAAAAGTCCTTCCTCTTCATAATCCAGCCTGCTATCCCCCCCACACTTTGTCTCTGCTGCCCCTTACTTGAGATTTTTGTCAATGATGACGCTGAGATGCAGAAGGAAAAACTTAATCTCATAAATAAAAATGTTCTCTTTTAAAATTAAAAAAACTAAGCCTTTTTGGTAGCATTTTGCTCTGTATTGGGTCAATAATTAATCATTCTAGAAGGTAGAATAATGTCCTTCCTCTGCCAACATACACCCAGGCCCATGTCCTAATCCCCAGGACCTGTGGATACAATTCCTTACATGGCAAAAGGGATTTTGTAGGAGTGATTAAGGTTAAGGACTATGAGACAGGAAGATTATCCTAGATTACTTGGATAATCCAGTCTAATCACATAAGTTGTCTTACGTGGAGACCCCTTTCCTACTCGTAGTCAAAGAACCAGAGAGATGAAGAGTGAGGGCTTGGCCAGCAGCCAAGCAGGTGGCCTCCAGAAGCTGGAAAAGGCAAGGAATTGGATTCTCCCCTAGAGCCTTCAAACTCTGCTGGTACAGCCCAGCCAAGTTCATTGCCTGCTGTTCAAGAGGAAACCAATACGCTTAGACAGCAGGGGTTACAGCAGAGAAAGAGGTCAATATCACAGGTGCCATAAGAGGAAATGGGAGGACTTTCTCAAATCCATCTCCCCAAAAATTTAGGAGAAAGGGTTTTTTAAGACAGTTGGGCAGGCAAAGAGCTAGATGGTTGGATCTGCTGATTGGCTGGGCTTGGGGAGGAACCATAGGGCGTACAAATTTCCTTCTTTGCAGAGTTGGACTCCTCACTAGGGGAGTCAGTTCCTCATGGGCACTGGTCTGGGTGGGCCAGCCATTCCCCCAGAAGGCAGGGCCTGGAAGACATCCCAGAAAGCCTTAGGTTTCACAAAGGTGATGTCACAGGTGAGAAAAGTTAAGAATTTATGACCAGGGCAGTGCCTGTGGTTCAATGGATAGGGCTCTGGCCCCATATACCGAGGGTGGCGGGTTCAAACCCGGCCCTGGCCAAACTGTAACAAAAAATAGCCGGGCATTGTGGCTGGTGCCTGTAGTCCCAGCTACTCGGGAGGTAGAGGCAAGAGAATTACCTAAGCCCAGGAGTTGGAGGTTGCTGTGAGCTGTGACGCCACAGCACTCTAGCCAGGCGATAAAGTGAGACTCTGTCTCTAAAATCACACTTGATCTTAGCCAAAAGGCCAAGAAGCGATTCTGTGCCTCAAAGGAGTAGGGCACCGGCCCCATATGCCAGAGGTGGTGGGTTCAAACCCAGACCCCGCCAGAAACAGCAAAAAAAAAAAAAAAAAAAAAAAATTGATGAACATAAGTTGTATGAATACTAAATAGCAATTATAGGAAAGCAAACTAGGGAACAGTGGCTGTTTGTTATCATTATAGTTATGTTTGTGCCTTTACAAAGTGTAGGTGCTTACCACAGTTCTCAGGGTGTTGGTGAGGAAGGGGGCAGGAGATTGGGGGATCCTCTAATGGTCTGAGCAGTAAGTAGAAGCAGCTCCCAGGGGTGGAGCTGGCAATGAACCACATTCTAGAAGTCAAGCAGTCACTCTCACCCAGGTGACCCTGCAAAGTGTCACTGTTAGCATCTCTATAGGTTGGAGCAATTAGAATAATAAACTGTTGAATTCCTACCGTGGTTTTTTGCCCTGACTTTAAAACTTCAGTGGCATCAGAATCACCTAAGGAGCTTATTAAAAAGAGAGATGCTGAGACCCAGCTCAACACATTCACGGATGTGCTTCAGGCCAGGTTCAAAAAACAAATAGATAACAAAGTTGAAGAACTATGGGCTTATGAACTTGAGCTAGAGCAGGAAGGGAGGCTGGAGGGTACCACATGCGGGTAGCACAGCAGAAGGTGCAGAGACCAAGTGAGCATGACTCGGTGTCACAGAGGGAGCAAAACTCAGTGCTATGATACAGGACGGCAAAAAGATGGCTAGATCGGAAAGGGCCACACACAGTGCCATGAAGGGGAGAGTGAGGGGAAGCACTGATAGGGGGAGTCTCCAGGTGGGAGATGGGACTCCAGCCGAGGTGCTCATGGCCTTGGGTAGGCTCCGGCCTCCCATCAGGGCAGCAAGGGTTGGTATTGAGCTCTGCATCCTTGGGCTCCCTATTGCTCTGAGACATAATGGGCAGCAGAGCCACCACCTTCCAGGTCAGGTTGGCCACCAGCACCACCAGAAACCCATCTCCAAGCCTGCGGGGACCTCACCTCTGTGCCCCAGACAACACCCATCAAAGTTTCTCGGAACCTGCACTGGCTCCAGGGCTGGCTTCCCAGGTGCGGGACCTCCACCGGCACATAGACGGGCTGTGCTGGGGTTAGTGCTCTGCTGTCACCATATTTAAATTCTCAATAATTTTATTTTTAGAGACAGAGTCTCACTTTCTGGCCCTCGGTAGAGTGCCGTGGCGTCACACAGCTCACAGCAACCTCAGTACCTCACTCCTTTACATGGCTGAGTAATGTCCATGGGACTTAATTTTAGAACAAGATCCTCCACGTTTTCATTTTTCATCAGGCTCTGAAATTATGAAGCTGGTCTTAGGGGGCCTTCCTGGGGGGTTAGGAACTGGTCACCCTTGAGTGGAGCATTGCCTCCCTGCCTCTCCTCTCTCCACGCACCTCCTCCATGCAGCCACAGTGATCCTTGTGGGATGATGCCTGATCACTCCATTTCTGTGCTTAAAATCCCTCTGGGACAGGCATCATCACCCTCACTCCCTACCCCCATGTCCTCTTGACTACAGGGTCCAGCTCTCAAAGCAGGCCGGGCTGTGGCAAACTTCCATTTCACCCAAGCTTCTGCTAAGCCTGAGATTCTCCCTCCCCAGTCCCTACCTCCTCTCACAGATTGACTCAGACACTGTGACTCTGTGATTCTAAGGTCCTCATCTTCAAAAGTGAGGCGATAGTAGAAGGGCCGTGAGCTCCGAGTGACAAAGATGCAATTTGCTTCAAGGCTGACCTTCAAGAAGACAGACCAAAAAATTGATGAGTCCATTTAAGCTTCTGCACTGACACTTCAGGGGACCATAGACCTTACTTACCAGGGAGCTTATGTAACCAATGAGATATAAATAAGTACATTAAAGCATTCCTGCTTTGGTCCAGCTTAATGGCCAAGAAACTAATTGTCAGAAATTGGAAAGGGTCTGAAACAAATATGGCTAGAGTGGTGCTGGATATCCTGTGAGGAACCCGCCCCAAGAAGTCGGAGTAAATACAGGGACAGAGAGGGCAGGAGTCCAGACTGTCCAGGGGCCAGGTTTTCATTGTGGTCATTCTGTTCTCTACTCTCACATCAACTGTCATTAAACCATAGCCAGCACCACCTGGATTCTACTTCCAGGGTCAGCAGGGGGCGGTGTGCTGGGGACACTGAGCATCTTAGGATCTAGTGTTTGTCCCTCTGGTGTGTCCTCTTAGTGGCCAATGCCTCTGAGGGCCCCTGATAGAAGAACCTCAGCCCTGAGCATGGGTGTCACAAGTCAATCTTCATGGCTGGGCCCAAACCCACATGCTGGGTCCCCAATTGTCAAAGCTAACACCTGCCACCAAAGTCTTCCCTTCCTACCTCACCTGGCTCTGGGTGTCCTTGCTCCATCAGGGCAACCCTTTCCTATCTGCAGTCTTTCACCTTCCACAGATTCCTCCGTGCCAACCCTCAAATGTGCTCAATTCCCCACCTGGACAAACCCCCCAGGCTGGACTCTGCCTCAGTCAAAGCCAACAGCTCCTCCCACCTGCCACAATACATTGACATCTGCCATCCATCCTTCCTCATGGTCATCCGGGCTCCAAGCCTCAGCCTCACACCCCACAGTCCTCCATCCATAGAATGATCCTTCTGATCACAGCTGAACCAACACTTTCTTGCCTAAGCCTTCCCAAACCCTTTGCTATCCCAAGAAGAGGCCAAGTCTTAGCTGGGCATTTGAGATCTGCCAAGACCTGGCCCCCCACCTCATCTCTGGGCCATCACACACCTTGCAGCATCCCCTCCCTTTTACCTAACTGCCACTTCTAGGAGCCTCAGTTTTCCCATCTACACAGTGAGCATTTTGGACCAGCTAACCCCTGAGATTCCTCCCTTCTGGTTCTAAAAACGCATACCGCTTAGCCTTTGTTCTAAATATCTAAAAGCTTTCCATGGAAAACTCAGGAACAGGAGGCAAAGATGCCAGCGGAAGCAGTGGGCGCATTCTCTCTCATGCTTTCTTTTCCTCGCTGCTTTCAATGTATTTTACCATCTTGTGAACAAAAATAGCCTGGTTTGATTCCCTAAGGAAAAAAAAAAATAGGAAAGAAGCTTAGAGTCAAATTAGTGTCCACTCTCAAAAAATCAAAAGAAAAATTAAAGAGGAGAGAAAAACAAACAAACAAAAAAGCATGGAGGCGTCAGATTCACAGCTCAGCCAGAAGAGTTAGCTGCCCACACCTGGGAAGCCAGATAGGGCCAAGGAGAATGGGGAAGTTGAGGCAAGAAGAAAGCTTTGCCCAAGATCTGGGCTCCCTATTGGGATTCTGCTCATGGGTCTCATGACCTACATATGTTTAAAGCAACAATGGCACATATCAGCTCAGACACAGAATCATCCATTCTTGCTTGGCTTATCAGATGAGATCAAGAGCTCACCTGCCAGAGAGTGAGCTGATCCTCAGAATAGAAAGTGTATATAATTCTTTGTATCGGGGGAAGAGGTCAGATTATCTTTTTTTTTTTCTTTCTTGGTCCTTGAAGCTGCATTGATGTCTGTTTGACTTCCTGGAGAGGAAGAAGAGGGTAGATAACTTTATGGTTGGGGGTCACCACAACATGAGGAACTGTATTAAAGGGTCACGGCATTAGGAAGGTTGAGAACCACTGGGGTAGAGAAATGTGTCTCGGAGCCCCTAGAGAATTGGGACCCTGGCTATTACTTCTAGGTTGTGGGATGAGGGGATGGGAAAAGAGATAGGAACTTTCACTCTTGTATTTTTGTTTCATCTTAATTATTTGATTCTTTTTCAATCAACATATGCTATAGTTGGCTTGGGGTTTTGTTTTGTTTTTAACATGCACAGAGATGACAGGAGAAGTCTTATTTCCCGTGTTGTTCAAGGAAACAAATCAACCCTGGAAGCCTAAATTAACTTGTTGTCCATCTTCAGTTTGTTAAAGTATCGGCTCTAACAGGGGTTGGCCAACTATGGCACAGATCCAGCTGGCATTTGTTTTCGTAACTCCCAAAAGTTAAGAATGATTTTTACATTTTTAATGCCTCTTTTTAAATCCAAAAAAGAAGATTATTTCATGACGTGACATGTGAAAATTGCATGAAATTCAAATTTTAGTGTTCATAAATAAAGTTTTATTGGAACACAGCCATTTGCATTCATTTACACATTACCGACGGCTGCTTTCAAACTACACCAGGAAAGACTATGAGTACGGCCCAAAAAGCTAAAAATATTTACTATCTGGCCCTGTACAGAGAGAGTTTGATAACCCCAACTCTACACCACAACATTCTGGTGTCTGAGGTCTTCAAGAATTAAGAATATATTGAAAACTAAAATTTTAATCAAACATTTGCAGAAACTTGAGTCTATTCTTGAAGACCTCTATTTGAAAACTTAAGGACTTTGTAATGTGGGGTTCTTTCCTCTTTATTTTTAAATTTTTCTCTATGGAAACTTTTAACATATTCAATAGTATGCAGAACAGTATCATGAGCCCCCACACACCCCCTTACCCTACCCACAATTACCAAATTTATGGCAACCTAGTTTTAACTACACCCCACCCATGTCCCCCCCTCCTGCATTATTTTGAAACCAATCCCAGACAGGATATAATTTCATCTGTAAATATGTCACAGCAAACACTATTTTAAAATAAAAATTTTACAACGAGGGGGAGAGAGTGACAGAGCCATGCGTAATAAGGAGCTTGCTGTGGAAGAATCTCGTGGGGGGTGTGGGTAGGGGACGCTCTGTAACTGACTGAGAAATGCATGTACACCACCACCTCACCTTCCAACCAAAACTCCTGGCTGGAGGATAGCCGCCAGCTGAGGGGATGGGGCAGCCCCTCCCCCTTCTACTGGGATTAAGCCAGGAAAAAAAAATGGGTGGAACAGGGACAAGGAGGCTTGTTGGTGCCATTACACTTGTAGCTTCAAGAGTTCTTGGAAGCTGGGTAAGTCTTGGCAGAAGGCGCACCCTGGCAGGGAGTGATATCTGATCTTTCTTTTCCCTTGATAGCCAGGGTCAACCATGAAGCAAGGAGAAGCCAGCTGCCTTCATGAGTCCAGACCCCCTCTTTGGTTTTTCTCCCCTTTGCCACTGAAAACATCCATATTAAAAACAATGTAAAGCTGGCAATATAAATAGTAATCAAAGTCTGATTTTTATGAAAGTATAGCGATAGCCAGAAATTAACCAGCCATTGTTCTGGGACTCCCTTGCTGATGTCATTTCTTTTTTTTTTTTTTGGCTGGGGCTGGGTTTGAACCCGCCACCTCTGGCATACCGGGCTGGCGCCCTACTCCTTTGAGCCACAGGCACCACCCCTGATGTCACTTCTTAATGGCACTATGTTCCCTGACAGATACGAGATTTGTGACTCCCCCCAGTACTTCTATAGATAATTTTGCTGTTGTAGGCTCAGTGCCTGTGGCTCAATCAGCTAAGGCGCCAGTCACGTACACCTAAGGTGGCGGGTTCAAATCCCCAGCCTGGGCCCACCAAACAACAATAATGGCTGCAACCAAAAAATGGCCAGGCATTGTAGTAGGTGCCTGTGGTCCCAGCTACTTGGGAGGCGGAGGCAGGAGACTCGCTTGAGCCCAGGAGTTGGAGGTTGCTATGAGCTGTGATGCTATGGCACTCTACCGAGGGAGATAGCTTGAGGCTCCATCTCAAAAAAAAAAAAAAAAATAACCGAAGGTGGAGGTGGGAAGTACCTTAGCTCCCACTTGTAAAGGATGTGCTCCAAGACCCAGGGGACACCTGAGACTGCAATGGTGCTGAACCCGTTATACACTATGTTTCTCCCTTTCATATATACACCTCAGATAAATTTAATTTGGAAATTAGGTGCAGTGAGCATAATAACTAATAAAAAATAGAACAATTGGGTGGCACCTGTGGCTCAAAGGAGTAGGGTGCCGAACCCACATGCCGAAGGTGGCAGATTCAAACCCAGCCCTGGCCAAAAAAAAGAACAATTATAACAACATGCCAACATTACTATACTTGTACTTTGGGACCATTAGGAAGTAAAATAAAGATTGCTTATACACAAGCACTGGGATACCATGACGGTAGACCTGATAACTGAGATGGCTACTCAGTGACCAACAGGCAGGTAGTGCATACAACAGTATGGACCCACTAACAAGAGACTGAGCCTCATCCAGAGGTAGGGGAGCAGAGTAACATTTCATCATGTTACTCTGAACCGCACACAATTTAAAACTTAAGAATTATTTATTTCTGGAATTTTCCATTTAATGTTTTTGGACTATAGTTGACTATGGATCACTGAACCTGCAGAAAAAAAAACTACAGACGAGAGAAAAATACCATACCTGGGTCTATGAAGACATTACCAAGCTGTTGTTTCAATCATCCTTTAACTCCTCCCTACACTTAGCCTATGTGAGATGATAAATTTCCTTACTGCTTAAGCCAAAACCAAAAAAATTTGCCATAATATTTTTAGCTATCAAGCATCAACAGGAACGGGCTAAGGATGTAATGGGACATAGGCTGGCCTTGGCTCCTCTCAGGCATATCCAGACAGAGAAACAAAGGTAGCCAGGGTTAGTCAGACACATCAACAAGCACCTTTTACAGGAAATAAACAAAACATCTTACTCATGTAGGCCAAAACAGCTCCTCCTTCATCATCAAAGATACACAAAATACACCTGCGACCCCTCTTCCCTGAACTCAGCAATCGAATGGCTGCTTCAGCTTCATAAGGGAGTGGCAGGTGTTGATGAGCTTTTTATCACAAGCTGTTCCCAGAAGGGACATCTGACAAATATTAATTCATTACTGCTTTTTTATGACCCTTTCATCTTAGTGTTCATCAATTCAGTTCTGAACCCTCAGCGTTTTCCCATTCAGCAGCTGATACACAGCAAAGATTTAAAATTCCACACTATTAGGTTTTCTCAGATAAGACCCACCTACAAGCATATGTTCCAACTCTTCTGACAGGACCTGGAGACACCTTCGGACATATCTAAAGGTGAGCAGGGTAGGAGTCTAACTCCCTTGCATCATTGCTTGTCAAAAATCTCAGGAGATATGAACTAGTGATTTCCTAGCACCACATGAATAACAAAATAAACAGTATTATAACTGTAAGAAAAATGTGCAGTAGGCAGCAAAATACATCATGAAACTTATTCAAAGATAAGACTATGAAAAACAGCAATGTTTTTATGGCCTTTTATTTCCTTTCAAAAGCCATGTGCAATATAATAGCTACCACTGGAATCATTTTACTGCTGTAACAGGCATCCTCACAGGTATCTAAAAGGCAACGTTAGAATGATGAGGCAAAAAAGCATGATTACCTCAGAAGATGGGAAAAAAAGCTTTTGATATATTTTAATGCCCTTTAGCCATGAGGAAGAGAAGGAAACTTCCTTAATCTGATGAAGAATATTTGCAAAAAAACCTACAGCAAATACTTCATGGTGGCAGGATGAAAGCTCCCCTTGAAACCAGGAATAAAAGCAGATGCCACTGTCACTACTCCTACTGAACCCCACAGTGGAGATCCTTGTCCACAGAGTGAGGTAAGAAAATGAAAAAGAAAAAGAAAAAAAAGGCATGAGGGTTAGAAGGAAGTGAGCAAAATGTCTACAGAGTATTAGAATTAATAAGAAAGAGTTTAACACAATCTCTGGTTTTAACATCAACATGTAAAAACAAAGAAAGTCATTTCTATATGGCAGTAATAAACAAACACATGTAAAACCTCTATGGGAAAAAATTATAAATGTTCATTGAGAAACCTCAAAGATGACCTAAAGAAATGGAGAGATAAGGCCAGGTGTGGGGGCTCACACCTATGATCCCAGCACTCTGGGAGGCAAAGGTGGGTTGATTGGTTGAGCTTGGGAGTTCCAGACCAGCCTGAGCAAAAGTGAGACCACATCTCTAAGAAAAACAGAAAAACTAAGTTTGGCGCCTATAGCTCAGTGGCTAGGGTACCCAGCCACAAACATTGGAGCTGGTAGGTTCAAACCCAGCCCGTGCCTGCCAAACAATAATGACAACTACAACCAAAAAATAACCAGGCATTATGGCAGGCACCTGGAATCCCAGCTGCTTGGGAGGTTGAGGCAAGAGAATTGCTTAAGCCCAAGAATTTGAGGTTGCTATGAGCTGTGATGCCATGGCACTCTACCAAGGGCAACATAGTGAGACTCTATCTCAAAAAATAAATAAATAAATAAATAATATAAAAATAGAAAAACTAGTAGGGCATGGTGGCAGGTGCCTGTAATCCCAGATATTCGGAAGGCTGTGGCAGGAGGATCCTTTGAACCCAAGAGTTTGAGGTTGCTATGAGCTATTATGCCATAGCACTCTACCCAGGGTGACAGAGCAAGACTCTATCTCAAAAGAAAAAAAAAGGAATAGAGATATACCACACTAAGGATAAAACTAGACATTACAAAAATGTAAATTCTCCTCAGATGTACTATAGATTTTATGGAATTCCAATGAAAACCTTAACTCGTGTGTGCATGGTATAACTCAGAAGCTGACTCTATATCATGTACTAAAATGGAAAGGACCAAGAACCACCAAGCTACTATTAAAGAAGAAGAAAGTGAGTGGATTTTCTCTCCAACAGTTATAAAAACTTAAGAATTATTGTATGGCCAGGCACACTGGCTTAAGCCTATAATCCCAGTACTTTGGGAGGCTGAAGCCATAGGATCACTGGAAATCAGGAGTTTGAGGCCAGCCTAGATAACACAGTGAAACTCTTATCTCTACAAAAGAAAATTTTTTTAAATTAGCAGGCAATGTCATACACACCTATAGGCCCAACTGCTCAGAGGCTGAGACAGGAGGATCTCTGGAGCCCTGGAGTGCAGAGTGCAGTAAGCTATGACTGTATCACTGCAATCCAACCTGGGTGACAGCTAGAACCTATCTCTAAAAAAAAGAGTTTAAAAAGAAAATACTATTGTAACTAAGACAGTGTGGTATAAGGATAGAAAACTAGAAAAAGGACAGAGTATAGAAACAGACCCCTTACTTTAGAGTCTTATATGATAAAGGTGGTGCTAAAGAGCTATAGGGAAAGGATCTTTTCCAAAAACGGTGCTAGAAACCTTGGGGATCTTACACTGGAAGAAGGAGAAATTGGACCTTACTACACAGTTGTAAAAATAAACTCCAAGTGAGTTACAGACTTAAAGATCTTAGAAATGATATAGAAGAACATCTTTATAATCTCAGGAAAAGAAAATAATTTCTTGGATCTGAAAAACCCTAACTATAAAAGAAGAGACTGATAAATTTTCCCCAAATTCAAATAAAGAACTTCTGTTCATCAAAATATATCATAAAGAAAAAAATATATATATATATGTCATAAAGAGAATGAAATTATAAGAATGAGAGAGGAGGTTTGGTGCCCATAGCTCAGTGGCTAGGGCACCAGCCACATACACCAGGGTCAGCAGGTTCGAACCCAGCCCGGACCTGCTAAACAACAATGACAACTACAACAACAAAATAGCCAGGCATTGTGGCAGTCGCCTGTAGTCTCAGCTATTTGGGAAGCTGAGGTAAAAGAATTGTTTAAGCCCAAGAGTTTGAGGTTGTTGTGAGCTGTCATGCCACAGCACTCTACCGAGGGCGACACAATGAAACTCTGTCTCAAAAAAAAAAAAAAAAAAAAGAATCAGGAAATTTGCAAAAAGCATCTGTTCTGAAAACATATAAAGAACTTCTACAAATAATTTGGGTTTTTTTGTAGAGACAGAGTCTCACTTTATTGCCCTAGGTAGAGTGCTGTGGCGTCGCACAGCTCACAGCAACCTCCAACTCCTGGGCTCAGGCAATTCTCTTGCCTCAGCCTCTCGAGTAGCTGGGACTACAGGTGCCCACCACAACACCTGGCTATTTTTTTGTTGCAATTTGGCCAGGGCCTGGCTTGAACCCGCCACCCTCGGTATATGGGACCAGCACCCCACCCATAGGCACCACCCTACAAATAAATTTTTAAAACACAGGTAGACAACCTAACAGAAAGATGAACAGAGGCCATGAACAAGCACTTCACTAGAGAGCACCTTCCAATGGTCAATAAACATAAGAAAAGATGCTTACCTTTGTGAATAATCCAATAAATGCCAATTAGAATCACAATGAAATACCACCACCTACCTGCCAGTCAGGACAGGCTTGGTTAAGCTGCAGTAACAATTCCAATATCTTATGGATTAAACTAACGGTGGTCTATTTCTCAGCTGCACATGTGCCTACTGCAGGTACCCCTGAGGGCTCTGCTCTACCTTGCCTTCAGTTATGGACCAGGCTCTGTGTCCAGTATCCACAAATGCCAAAGCAGAAAAAGAGATCGATGTACTAGCTCCTAAAGTTTAGCCTAGAAGTGATCCATGTCACTTCCACCCACATTTCCATTCATAACTACACTCAAATTCAAGAGGGCACAGAAGTACAGTTCTACTATGTGCCCTGAAGGGGACAGAACCAGAAATATTTGATTAACAGTATTACCACAATGGAATATCAATTTTTGGTGAGCGCATGGAGCAGTGGCAACACCCCCTCCCCACTGGTGGAAATACAAATTGATAGAAGCAATCTGGAAAAGCCTGGCATAATCTAATAAAGTGGCAGATACAGTGGCCCACAGTCGGGATCTGCACTGGGCCTCAAGCCTGGGACCTATTTTTGCCAGTGTGCTCATACCTTTGGGTTTCCCATTCTTTTTCCTAGAGAGCCAACCTATTGCCTAGAAATTTCATCATTAAGAGAAGCAGATGTTTCAAGAGAAATGTACAACAGCATACATTTTTAAGAATATTCATGTGGTGGTGTGCTTCATAATGGCCCCAAACTCAAAATAAGCCAAACCCATTAGTCATGAAGTAGGTAAATAAACTGTGGTACATTCACATAATAGAACGCTATGCAACAATTAAATTAAACCACCTACAGCTACATGCACAAAAGGGATGATTCTCAAACAATACCAAGCAAAGAAGGTAAGACACAAAATAATGTATGTTACAATTCTGAAAGTCACCTGGGAAGCACACTCAGGTTGCCTAGACAATAAGCTAGCAGGGCTAAGAGAGGCCTCCCCATCCCCTAGTGAGGGGCTGCACTCAAGCACTACAGGGCCTGCCACTGTCTCTTCCAGCTGGATCACCCCACAGGCCCCCAAGTTTTCAGTTGTGGGCAGCTGGCATTTCCAGACAACTTCTATGAATAACAGTCACTCAAATACAGATGCCTGGTGTCTAAGCACTCTGCGCATCTCTTCACTGGTAAGGCTCCATCACAGATACCTAATAAAAAGAGCTATTTAGGAAGCTGAGGCAGGAGGGTTTCTCAAGCCCAAGATTGCTGTGAGCTATGATGCCACAGCACTCTACCCAAGGCAGAGAGTGAGACTCCGTCTCCAAAAAACCCAACACAGCACAGGGGAGGGTGGCAGGGTCACTGTAACAGAGACCAGCCCTGACATACCACTCCATGGGGACGATGGAGGATAAGAGATCTGTGCCTTCCCTTCTCTTGCTTAGAAAATTCTCCTCTTCCCAGTAAAATATGTCCCTGAATCTACATTCTAAGATGTTGAGAAATTTGTCTCTAGCCAACAGGTGGCATCTGCCAATGAACTCCAAAGGTAACACCTTATATTTCACAATTAAAAAAATTGTTTTAAAATAACAGGCCAGGAGCGGTGGCTCATGCTTATAATCCCAGCACTCTGGGAGGCCTCAACAGGATGATTGTTTGAGCTCAGGAGTTTAAGACCAGCCTGAGTGGAGCGAGACCCTGTCTTCACTAAAAATTGAGAAATCCGCCAGGCATGGTGGCAGGTAGCTTTAGTCCCAGCTACTTGGGAGGCTGAGGCAGGAGAATCATTTGAGCCCAGGAGTTTGAGGTTGCTGTGAGCTAGGCTGAGGCTACGGCACTCTAGCCAGGGCAACAGTAAGACCCTCTCAAAAGAAACAGAATAAAAATAAAAATTAAATTAAATAGTAACAATAAGGCCTCAATTCCCCTCATAGTTTCACATCTCTTCAATAATACTAACCTTTTCCCCCACTAAGTACAAAAGGGAACCAGATTTGAACTATGGCTCTGCTGACAAAAGTCACAAGACACAGCACCTTTAACACATCTAAGTGTTTAGAGAGGGCACTAAGCAGTCTCTGGAGTTTTCAAGGCCCTCTCGTATGAGAAGAAGGGCAACTCAACAGCATCCGTGAGTACGGGGGAGGAGGGGGGTCTGGTAAGGCCCAAGTCAAGCATCCAAACCCGGAAGGAGACTCCACGACTCTCCCACACCAGCTGCTAAGGGAGCCACAGAACTGAGCTGGACGGTGAGTCAGAAAACCTCAGTCCATCCCATTGTCCAAACTTAAGAATGCTCTCAGCCTGTAAAGTGGCATCTGCAAGCCTTGGTAGTCAACTGAGACTGAAGGTCCTACAGGAAAATGACAAGAAATTCTCTAGACATTGTAGCAATGCCAGCAACAATAGATCTAAAGCACTCCTAGCTCATCAAGATGAAAAGATAATAAAGGATCATGGCTCAGTAACTACTAGCCACCTCCTAAAAATCGTTCTCTCGGCTCGGCACCTGTGGCTCAATTGGCTAAGGCGCCAGCCACGTACACCTAAGGTGGCAGGTTCGAATCCCCAGCCCGGGCCTGCCAAAACAACAATGATGGCTGCAACCAAAAAAATAGCCAGGCGTTGTGGCGGGCGCCTGTGGTCCCAGCTACTTGGGAGACGGAGGCAGGAGACTCACTTGAGCCCAGGAGTTGGAGGTTGCTATGAGCTGTGATACCATGGCACTCTACCCAGGGGGATAGCTTGAGGCTCCGTCTCAAAAAAAAAAAAAATCGTTCTCTCCCTCCAAGGGCTGATCATAGTGAACAATCATACGGATCAAGTAACCCCAAGACACAGCAGCCTACAGTAAGAACACTGGGGAGGGCACCTGCCCAGGTGGATGAAATATACATGTAGATAGTTAGGATTAGGGTTAACCTCCTCATATGTTCAATGTGGTAGCATGTGAAGAAACAGTCCATGCCATAGTTACGCTAGCAAAACTAATGTGACAAATGTACTTGAGATTAAGTTAATTCTGCCTCTGCTAGTCTGCTTTCCTACAGAGTATCACGTGGCCTCAAATTATGTCTCAGATGTCTTAGTTACTATATTACCCTTTAAGAAAAATAAATTTTACTGCTATGACAAAACAGTAGTATGTTACGACTATTTGCAAGCTTCATCTTATAAACACTATAAAACCATTTATCTCACCTTTAGTCAGGTAGCCAGTGATATATCACTGTCCTGTACCAAGAAGTCTCTCTGTAAACAGATGAATCATGATACAGGCCCAGTATTAATCTTACGCATGTTAAAGTATTAATAGATCTTAGCAAAAAAGAAAAATAAACTATTAAACTAAATTTATTAAATAAAATAAGCTGTAGTATTATCTCACAGTAAAAACTAGAAGAAAAAACATGAAGGTACAGAGGTAGATAGAGATGCCCTGGGCTTTTAGTTCTCTAGCAAGTGTAGCTGGGGAGAGAATGTACCTTATCCATATGGAAGATTAAATCCAATTCACACACATTTTCAAAACATTTGTCCAAAGTCTCCACAAAAACCTATGAGACAAGGAGAAATAGATATGAGAAACATAAACATATTCATAGCTTCATCAATTCATACCTGAAGAGGGCAGTCATGACTATCTACCCCTCAACACCAAGGCCTGTCTTTTATCCTAGCATTAGCTGATTGCTCTACATATTCCAATTTAGTGGGGACAATGTTAGACAGGAAAACCTTCTTTTTAGTATAGAAAGACAACCAGTAGACACACGGCTCTTCCCCTCTTTATAAGATACTAACGTACATACAAGTTTAAGAAAATACAGCTACTTACAATACTGTCTTTTCCGCAATCACAATGTACACATGTACAAGAAAATTTTCATGGCTCAGTCCCCGTAGTATAGTGGTTACGGCACCAGCCACATATACCGAGGGTAGCAGGTTTGAACCTGCCTGGCCCAGCTAAACAACTGCCACAAAAGAAACAGCTGGGCATTGTGGCAGGTGCCTATAGTCCCAGCTACCTGGGAGGCTGAAGCAAAAGAATTGCTTAAGCCCAAGACTTGGAGGTTGCTGTGAGCTATGATGCCACAGCACTCTACCAAGGGCGATATAGTGAGACTCTGTCTCAAAAAAAATTTTTTTTCAGTAGTGTTAACAGTTTTGTCTTGTTAATTTCATTAACATTAACTTTAAAACATCTTTCCATAAATCAATTTAATGTATATGTTCACAACTTTTAAACTTTTAAATAAAATATAAAAGTGTACAAATGATAACCACACAGCTTATAAGTTTTCAGAATGAATAGACCATATAACTACCATCCAGGTATCTGTCTTTAACTTTTCTCTTGGCTCAGCACCTATGGCTCAAGTGGCTAAGGTGCCAGGCACATACACCTAAGGTGGCAGGTTTGAATCCAGCCCAGGCCTGCCAAACAACGATGGCTGCAACCAAAAAAAATAGCCAGACATTGTGGCAGGCACCTGTGGTCCCAGCTACTTGGGAGGCGGAGGCAGGAGACTCACTTTAGCCCAGGAGTTGGAGGTTGCTGTGAGTTGTGATGCCACAGCACTCTACCCAGGGGGACAGCTTGAGACTCTGTCTCAAAAAAAAAAAAAAAAAAACTTTTCTCTTTTTAACAGACAGGAAGCCAGGTGCAGGCTCCCTCCTGGTAATCCCAGAACTCCGAGAGGCTAAAGCAGGAGGATCACTTGAGCTCAAAAGTTCAAGACCAGCCTGAGCAAGAGCCAGACCCCATCTACTAATAGCAAGGTTGCTGTGAGCTAGGCTGATACCACAGCACTCAAGACTGGGCAACAGAATGTCTGTCTCTGTCTCAAAAAACAAGAGACAGGAGTTCTCACTCTGTTGCCCAGGCTGGACTGCACTGGCTATTCACAGGCACAGTCACAGGGAACTATAGCCTTAAACTCCTGGGCTCAGTGATTCTCCTGCCTCAGCCTCCCCAGTAGCTGAGACTATAGACATGTGCCACCAGGCCCAGCTAACTTTCTGATTTCTCCCTCAGAGAATGATCCCACATGTCGTCTTTCTTGAGGCCTGCAAGTGACCCCTCCCACGATGGGGTGTGTAGGCAAACTGCGCTGCTCTTGCAATTGTGAGGGAGATAGACCCACACACCCTGAGGAATCAATCCTCGTAATGCAATGGATCTTCTTCAGTCTCTTCTCTCCATAAGTCTTTGTTCCATCCAGTGTTTGACTGCCTTGTGTTTTCCATGGTGACTCTAACCTATTGCGATATCATGGGCAGAAGTATTTGGATTCCTGGGACTGGTGCAGTGCTTACCAGTATTCTGCTAGACACTAAGCAGTTTAGAGAACTATTTGACATTATGTATTAATAGTCTATGGCCTAGCAATTCTACTCCTAGACACACATCTTACAGAAATACTTACAAAACATACGCTAAGAAGCATACAATAACTTAATAACTGCTAATCATTAATCTTTACATTGAGAATACTTCACTATAAGGATAACATAGTTCAATATGGGTCCTAGGTACCTTGTGAGCCCTTATAATCCTAAGGCCCGACTCCTTCGGTTCTGGGAAATTTTTTCCAATTATTTTGAGAACTTCTTCCTTTCTACATTCCCAGTCAATCTTTCTGAAGCTGCTTATATTCAAGCAGTGGAGCTCTTTCTTATTTTCTTATATTTTCTCTCCCATTTTCCACCTCTGCCCCCTCTGCCAGTTATTCAACTTGATCTTCCAATGTGCCAACTGGGGTGGTTCTGTCTCTTTCGTTTTTTTACTGACTGGGCCTCACTCTTCAGGTAGTTTTTAGATTATTTCCATTTCGGCTCAGGTTTTTGATCTCTACATTTTTTGACCTTACATGTTTTTGTCTTGTTTCTCTTTGAGGCACCACCCCAAAGTCTGGACTCTGCACTATGGCACCCAGAGCACACGGGGGGAAGCAGACCATACTTGGTACCAGCACTTGTGACAGGGGCTATTTTCATTAACGATGGCTAATGAGATTAAGATTGAGTTCTCAGATACGCTAGCGATGCAGACAAGATGGACTATCCCTAGAAAAGACATCCCAGAGAGAGGAAAGAAAATAGAGCAGTGAGGAAATATCTGTTTTTCCCAAAGACTTAAAACACTGTTATTAAAGATCACAATCTTTCCTTTCAGTGAACAACAAAAGAAGTCAGACAATGAAGGGCAAAAACACAGGGGCTAGAACAAAGCAAAGAGCACACTAATGGACAAAGACCAACCTAAAGACACTGCAGGCTCAGGAGGTAAAAGAATAAGCTTCTTCATGGTGAGGTAAGAAGACGGGAACTAAAAGCAAATCCTCCAGGAAACACACATCTGAGAAATAAAACAATGAAGAGCATTCTTCTTCTTTCTGATAAGGGAAGAGAGAGATGAAATTCACCTGGAAATGGTTCAGACAGACACAGACAAAGAATGACAAATACCAGAAGCAGAAGTCACTCAAGACAGAAACAAAGGTCTTGCGTAAAGCCTCATCACACCAGAACCAGGGAGCAGGAGATATCTAAATCTAGAAATGGAGAGAAGAAAAATCACAATCTTGAAATAGGAAAAGAAAACTATGGATCAGATCTTGCTTCCATTCGAGTACTGGAGCAGAAGTTGGGACAGAAAGAAGAGCTCCGAGAGACTGAGAGGACTGAGCACAAGTTTCAACCAGATCTGTACCTCACCAGTCCTGAAAGCAATGGGTATATGGGGTGCATCAGCCAGGAAAGTACAGAAGGCAAAGAAATGATAAGAGAAGCAAGAAAATACACTTTTGGAACCTGATCAAACTAAAAAGTTTCTGCACAGCCAAGAACACAGTAAATAAAGCAGGTAGACAGCCCTCAGAATGGAAGAAGATATTTGCTGGTTATGTCTCCGACAAAGGTTTAATAACCAGAATCCACAGAAAACTCAAATGTATTAGCAAGAAAAAAAACAAGCGATCCTATCTCAGGGTGGGCGAGGGACTTGAATAGAAATTTCTCTAAAGAAGATAGGTGCATGGCCTACAGATATATGAAAAAAGGCTCTTCATCCTTAATCATCAGAGAAATGCAAATCAAAACTACTTTGAGGTACCACCTAACCCCAGTAAGATTAGCCCATATAACAAAATCCCTAAACCAGAGATGTTGGCGTGGATGTGGAGAAAAGGGAACACTTCTACACTGCTGGTGGGAATGCAAATTAATTCGTTCCTTTTGGAAAGACATCTGGAGAACACTCAGAGAACTAAAAATAAACGTGCTATTTGATCCTGCAATTCCTTTATTAGGTATATATCCAGAAGACTAAAAATTGAATTACAACAAAGATATTTGTATCAGAATGTTTATTGCAATCCAATTTATAATTGCTAGGTCATGGAAGAAGCCTAAATGCTCATTGACCCACGAATGGATCAATAAATTGTGGTATATGTACACCATGAAATACTATGCAGCCCTAAAGAAAGATGGAGACTTTACCTCCTTCATGTTTATATGGATGGAATGAGAAAATGTTCTTCTCAGTAAAGTATCTCAAGAATGGAAGAAAAAGTATCCAATGTACACAGCCCTATTTTGAAACTAATCCATAGCTTTTATAGGAATGTCATAACCTAATTAATAGCCTTAGAATATGGGAAGGGGGTGGGAGAGGAGAGGCGAGGGGGGTGGATGGGGGGAGGGAGGCTGATTGGTAGGGTCACCTATATGGTTTATCTTACAAGGGTACAAGTGAATCTTTCTAAAAGCAGAGTATGAATGTCTTAACTTAATGACTAAGAGAATGACATGAAGGTTAACCAGTTTGATGAGAGTATTTCAAAATGTATATGAAAACAGCACACTGTACCCCATGATTTCATTAATGTACATAGTTATGCTATAAGAAATAAAAAAAAAAAAAGAAAAAAAAGAGAGAGCAGCAAGAAAAAGAAATGATTGCAAACAAAGAAATAGCTGCTGGGAAGGTGATTGGAGGGATCACCTCTATGGTTTTGTAAGATAAACAAGGGTACAAGCCAATCTTTCTAAAAGTAGAATATAAACATCTTAACACAATAATTAAGAAAATGACATAAAGGCTACGTTAACCAGTTTGATGAAAATATTTCAAATTGTATATGAAAACACCACACTGTACCCCATGATTGCATCAATGTACACAGCTATCATTTAATTAAAAAAGAAATAGTTGCAGTCACTGGAGTTTCAGTCCCTGCATTGAGGAATGCAATAACACACCAGCGAGACCCTGCAAGCCACAGCTTAGCAGAGACTGCAGGAACCATTACAATGTGGCAGCCAGAAACTTGCTATTCTGAGAAAACAGGGCAAGGTGAGGAAGCTGGGGCATGTCCTAGTGTGCTGAAACCAGGACCAAAATGTCACATGTACAAAATAATTAAAAGGTATTAAGAGTGAAGATGATGCTAGATGTAGCTCAGATGGTGAAGAAAGTTATAAGATTGTAAGGAAACAGGAGTGCTCAGTATTAGGCATCCCCAAGTCACAGACGCCATCTAATGGACAACTGGCACTTAACAGACAGAGGCCACTACAGATGACAGGTAAATGCACTTGCTCCAACTTCCATACAAACTGAACTTAAGAACAAACCCACAGAACCTATCTCATTTGTAACTTGGGTACTACCTGCGTGAAATGGCAAGATCACAAACCCACATACAAAAAAGAATGAGTCTGGGTTTGACATCTTCTGTGAGAAATGGCTACGATAAAAAACCATACTTTTAAAGCTTGGCACCTTATAGACTTCTTGTCCATTTCTAATTATACATCCAACAGGGACTTTTGGGACCTTTATAATTACTCAGGAATATATATATATATATATAAAAAGCTGGGTGAGGTGGCTCATGCCTGTAATCCTAGCACTCTGGGAGGCTGAGGTGGGTGGATTGCCCTGACCTCACAGGTTCGAGACCAGCCTGAGCAAGAGCGACAGGTCTCTAAAAATACCCGGGGGTTGTGGCAGTGGCCTGTAGTCCTAGCTACTTGGGAAGCTGAGGCAAGACAATCACTTGAACCCAGGAGTCTAAGCTTGCTGTGAGCTATGACACCATAGCACTCTACCAAAGGTAACAAAGTGAGACTCTGTCTTTAAAAAAAATATATATATATATATGGAGAGAGAGAGATGAACACATGACTAAAATATCAGAGAAAATATTGGAAAAGAACTGCACACAAGGGGTCTAACTGGCCTTACAAGGTATGTGAAACTATGTATACTAACACAACAATAAATAAAACAGCAAAACTAATGAACAAAGAAAACTGCAACTCAGTGGAACAAAATAAAGAAAAACTACATCCAACTATATATTAAATGTTTACCCAACCAATGCTTAGTGAATGACTACTATTAATTCATGCTAGATGCCAGGCACTGTGGCTCATGCCTATAATCTCAGCACTCTAGGAGGCCGATGCAGAAGGATGGCTTGAACTCAGGAGTTTGAGAACAACCTCAAAAAGAGGAAGATCCTGTCATTATTAAAAACAGAAAAATTCCTAATATGAAGGCAGTAGATGAGTGAATACAAGGAGGGGGGGGGAGGGGAATGAGGAAGTGTGGAGAAGGGAGGATGGAGGGGGATGGGGGTCACAGTGTATGGCACACCTCTTGGGGGCAGGACATAATTACAAGAGGGACTTTACCTAATAAATGCAATCAGTGTAACCTAATTCTTTGTACCCTCAATGAATCCCAAACAAAAAAATAATAATAAGTTGGGTAGCGCCTGTGGCTCAAAGGAGTAGGGCGCCAGCCCCATATGCCAGAGGTGGCGGGTTCAAACCCAGCCCCAGCCAAAAACTGCAAAAAAAAAAAAAAATAATAATAATAATAAGTTTTAAAAAATAGAAAAATTCATCAGGCATTGTGGTGGGCACCTGTAGTCCCAGCTACTCAGAAGGCTAAGGCTTACTAGAATCCAGGAGTTTGAAGTTGCTGTGAGCTATGACAGCACTGCACTCTACCCGAGGAGAGACACTGCCTCTAAAACAAAAACGAAATACATGCTAGGCACATTACCATGGGAAGTCTACAGTCAACAAGTTCTCACCTAGCTTATAATCTGGGTGTGAGCAGAATATGGAGGCAAATAAACAAGATCTTTTCTATTGTCCTAAGTGCCCTAAAGGAGTCAACAGGACAATGGGACAGGGATCACTTCAGAGTGCCAGGAAAGTGCTCTGAGCATTAACATTTGAGTCTAAGACATGAAAAGAAGCCAGATATTTGAAGAGCTGAAGAGCAAAGGAACTGAGACAAGACTTTTCCAGTGGACAAAACAAGCATACAAGTCTGAAGCCAAAACGCACATGTGTCTGAGAACAGCAGGAAGGCTAGAGAGTGAAGGTGAGCATTTACATGGTAAAGTCAGAGAGGCAAAGGGGCCTGATCATATCATCACTGTGATAGGGAGTTGGGGATTTACTCGAAAACTTTATATACTATACGTTAAAGGTTCCTCATCAAGGGGAGGTAAAAAGGATTATTTATATTTAATACAAAAGTTTACAAAATAATTAGTTTGGAAAAAAAGTTAGTTTTACAATAAACTCAAAATAAAGAGAATTACTTTTTCTTTGCATATATGCCAAACCATTATTTTATGTGCTGACAAAGAAAAAATTCTATAAATTATAACTGTAAAATGTCATCTATTACAACACACTCCTGATTTTAGTGCTGTTGAAGTGTGACAAAATGTACATATTAACATAGATGAAATACAATATTATGAATCAGGATCTAGACTTCACAGGACAAGTGGTTCAACTATTTAATAGAAGCCTAACATGGAAAAGAACATTGTAAACCCATATGTGGAAAATGTATGCATGATTAATAAAAATTCAAATGTATTTGATGTATGTCTGAATAGAAACTTAAATGCCATATTTCAGCATTGGGGCTAGGAGCAAACAAGCTTATACAGTACTGGAGGCATCATAAACTAATATAGCCTTTGTGACTATGTTATCTAGCAACAGGAATCATAATTAGAAATATTAATTCCCTTGACCCAGGCATTGTTTTTAGCAGAGTGTGAACAGGCACAACAGCTCACAAAAGACTTACCATAGCTTTATTCATATTAAAAATAAAAAAGGTAGCTGGGTATGGTGGTACACACCTGTAGTCCCAGCTACATGGGAGGCTGAGGCAGGAGGATTGCTCCAGCCCAGGAGTTTAAGGTTGCTGTGAGCTAAGATAAAACCAGGGTACTCTAACATGGTCAACAAAGCAAGACTCTTCAAAGGAAATAAAATAAAATAAAATAAAGAAAAATGGAAATAAAGTATCTAGTGCCAGTTCTCCCAGGTGCTCTGCAGCCTGCATCAGCACAGAACACTCATTTAACCCCGCTGAAATGTTTTGCTTTAACCTACTCTTGACAAAGAGAGGCAGGTCCTGGCAAGCTTAGGAGCAAAAAATGTAACATAGGGGGCAGGTGCCTAAAGGTGGCTTGTGCCTGTAATCCCAGCACTGTGGAAGGCCAAGGCAGGTGGAATGCTTGAGCTCAGTTTGAGATCAGCCTGAGCAAGAGGAAGACCCTGTCTCTACTAAAAATAAAAAAAAAACTAGTGGGGTGTGGTAGCAGGTGCCTATACTCCTAGCTACTCAGAAGCCTGAGGCAGGAGGATCAGATTGCTTGAGCCCAGGATTTGAGGTTGCTGTGAGATATGACACTGTGGTACTCTACCCAGGGTGGCCAAATGAGATTCTGTCTCAAAAAAAAAAAAAAAAAAAACAAAAAAACAGAAAATGTAATGTGGAGTCTGTTTCTACTAGACAGCCAGAGCCAGATGCCCTGACTATCTTCTGAGACTTAGTCACGTGACTTCAACCTCTGACTTCCCCAGAAGGAGCTCTTGTAAACTCACAGGGACACAGAAGAAGCTAAACCACAATCCAAGATTCTGCTGGCTTATCTTTTCTTGGGACCCTCCATGTAAAACTGGCAAATTACTTTTTCCTTTACAGCTGAATTTGTCCTTGTCACCCAACTTTTCCAAAGTAAGTAAATTATCATTAAGGGATATAAATCACATGGTAAAATTATAAGGAGAAGCACAGGAATGATCAACCCAAAGTCCCAGGAAGATTGCCATGAGGGAGGGGGATGGAAGAGGGGAGCAGCACTTGGAATCTTCTAATGTACTAGTAATAGTCTGGGTGACAAGTGTACAGGTGTTCATTTTATTGGTATCTTTAAACTGTATAAGCATGTTTTACACATCTTTTTATACATACATTTCACAATAAAAATAATTGAAAAAATAATAATCTTACTAGGATTCTGATTAGGTTTTTGCTAATTTTAGAGTAATCTAGAGGTGCTGACATTTTAATGTTTTCTCAACAGGAAGAGTATGTTATAATCACTTACTTCCTCTTTTTTAATTTTAGCAGAGTTTTAAGCATTCTTCATATAGATCTTATACATTTTTTACATTTATTCCTGGGTCTCCTATGAACCTTTTTGCTATAGTGATTGAGTTGCCTTTAATATTACGTTTGTAATTTATTATTACTAAGGGAAAGCTACTAATTTTAAATGTTAAACTTATATCCAGCCATCTTACTGAACTTTATTATCATTATAGTTCTAATTGTTCCCAGTTGATCTGGACTTTCTATATAATCAATTCATCAGCAACTATCATTTACTCTGAATCTAAGTAAAGCTAATCCACCATTCCTGCTCTTCCTCCCTCAAAAGATACTCTTGCATTTCCTGGCCACTCATTTGTCCTGACAAATTTTGCCTTTACTGAGTTCCACTGTGTCCTAATTAAATTATAGTTGGTTTCCCATTTGGTATGATTTACTATCTCTGGAACTACTATCATCTTCTTTGCTTGACTCTTCCCCCACACAGGGAGAGAGAGCTTGCGGTTCTATTTCTTCTAAGTATTTATGTTTTTCCTTTAAGATTTTATAATTTTATTGGAACTGATGTCAGGTATTCCATACTAAATTAATTTCTAAACACTATCCTTTACCGCTAGCGTAAATGGGTTTTTTAAATTAAGATTTCATTAATTATGAATTTTCTAGCTGTTTTCACAGAAATAGAAAATTTGATAGATTTATCTCATTCTGCCATTTTGCTCATACTATTCATTACATTTTCTTTTTTCTCTCTTTTTTTGAGACAGTCTCACTATATGCCCTCAGTAAAGTGCCATAGGGTAAAGTGCCATAGGGTTACAACTCACATTAACCTCAAACTCTTGGGCTCAAGAGATTCTTTTGCCTCAGCCTCCCAACATTACATTTTTTTTGGAGACACAGCTTCACTCTGTCACGCAGGCTACAGTGATATGGCATCGTCATAGCTCACAGCAACCTCAAACTCCTGGGCTCAAGCCATCCTCCTGCCTCAGCTCCCAAGTACCTGCAACTTCAGGTGCCCGCCACACAGTTCCTGGCACCACGGCTCTTGCCACCACCACTCCTGACACTACCACTCCTGGCTAATCTTTCTATTTTTCAATAGAGACAGGATCTTGTTCTTGCTCAGGTCTCAAACTCCTAACCTCAAGTGATCGTCCCACCTCAGCCTCCCAGAGTGCTACAATTATAGGCATGAGCTACTATGCCTAGCTTATTACTTAAAATTAAAAAAAAAAAGATTCTAGATATATAATCAGGCTACTTTACAGTGATAGCTTTCCTCTCTCTCTTCCTTTACTATGCTACTTCATTTCTTTTTGTATCACTCATTACAAATGTCTGTTGAAATCAGAGTAAAGATAAGAGATACCATTGCTTTTGTGAATAACTTTAGACTTCTCCCCTGAGATAACACTGGCTCTGATTTTTTTTTTTTTTAAGAAGCAGAGTCTCACTTTATTGCCCTCGGTAGAGTGCCGTGGCATCACGACTCACAGCAACCTCCAACTCCTGAGCCTAGGCAATTCTCCTGCCTCAGCCTCCTGAGTAGCTGGGGCTACAGGAACCTACCCCAACACCTGGCTAGTTTTTGTGGTTGTTGCAGTTTGGCCGGTGCAGGGTTTGAACCACCATCCTTGGTATATGGGGCCAGCGCAATACCCACTGAACCATAGGCTCCTCCCCTGGCTCTGGCTCTTGAAACCAAAGTAAGTTCTTCAAGGAGCAAACTAAGTAACTGGGCAAAAAAGGAAAGGAGGATATTTTTCACTGCAAAGAATGAGAATCCCAAATCCAAAGATCTAAAACATGATGCTCACAGGAAAGAATTTTGGACTTCCAAATTTGGGGTAAATATAAGGTAAATATACCAAAATTTGAAAAAGTCATTAACACAATGGTCCTAAACATTTTGGATAAGGGATATGCATTTTGAATTTTGAGCCACATAAATGTGTTATTTCTTTAAAAAAAAAAGTTTACACTTAATAAATGTATCTTTTAATCAAAAATGCTTCTTATTCTAATTTAAGAAGAATCAGGAATATAATCTGGATAATCACTTCTCTAAGCAACCTCTGATATATTAGTTTTTCTTCCTGCTGGAATAGACTATAGAAATTTTTCTTTGTTAAACTAACTTGCATTCTTGTGATACTTAAACACAATGAATAATTCTAGTAGACAATATTCCTGACAGAGAACTGTATGGCCAAAAAGAGTAACTAGTACCTTTGCAGATCAAAAACATCTAAACACACAGAAGAGCCAAAATTACAACAAAATGCAAAACAAAAAAACCTTAAGGCCAACAAAGCTTAAAGATCTGCTTAAGGGCACACTGCATTCTAAACAGCCAGATCCAAAAACAAAAGCTGGGTCTCATGACGTCTTGGTTTAATTGACTGCTGGCTAAGAATTTAGTTAGTACTTTCTACCAATACTAATATATAATATTTGAGTAATAGTTCTTGCTTTGTTTAAGGGCACACTGCTTTTTAATAGCCAGGTCCAAAAACAAAAGCTGGGTCTCATGACCCCTTGGTTTAATTGCCTGTGGGCTAAGAATTTAGTTAGTAATTTGTACCAATACTAATATATAATATTTGAGTAATAATTCCTTTTTTAAAGTTGGTTTTCTGGATGATGATAAATTTATTCCATAAAATATATCTTAGAATGGCTTCGTGCCCGTAGCACAGCAGTTACGGCACCAGCCACATACACTGAAGGTGGTAGGTTCAAACCCAGCCCAGGCAAGCTAAACAACAATGACAACTGCAACAAAAAATAGCCAGGTGTTGTGGTGTGCACCTGTAGTCCCAGCTGCTCAGGTGGCTGAGGCAAGAGAATCATTTGAGCCCAAGAGTTTTGAGGTTGAGTGAGCTGTGACACCATGGCACTCTACCAATGGCAACATAATGAGACTCTATCTCAAAAATATGTATACACACACACACACACATATATTTAAATAGCATGATTTTTTTTGTTGTTAAGTTTAAAAAATAATACAGCCCGCTGCTGGGGAAGGCGCAGCAGATACAGGTAAATGGAGGTAGAGCAGGCAGACTGGGGTGGAAAAAGGACAGCTTTACATTTTGTAAGGCCATTGGGGGCAGGTAACTGGGGAAGTGAAAAGCCTACTGAGTCGTCAGGGACCTCAGGGTGAGCCACGTCAGGTCCTTCTGACAGGGAGCAGGTACATGACTTACTATGTGGAGGACGACCTGGACCCCCTCAATTCTCTGCTTTTCGACTGACAGAGGAACCTCTAGCTGATACAGATGACTGAGGTAAAATACCAAGCAATCTTGAAGGAGCTGGTAAGTACCATGTTTCCCCGAAAATAAGACCTACCCCCAAAAATAAGCCCTAGCAGGATTTCTATGCATTTGTTAAATATAAGCCCTACCCCAATAATAAGACCTAGTGATGGTCAAAGATACACTGCACAGCCGCCATGCATTTCGGTGTGGAGAAAAGAGATCCCCTGAAAATAAGCCCTAGTGTGTCTTCTCAAGAAAAAATAAATATAAGACAGTGTTTTATTTTCAGGGAAACATGGTACCAGCAGCTTGAACAAGAGGCAGGGCACCCAAACAGGCAAGCGCAATAGTTCAGAGGGCCCTGGGAGTCCTGATCCAAGGCAGGAGCTGGGTGATGAAAAGACCCAGAAGTGAGTCAGAGGGTAGAGGGTGGAGGCAGGTAGACAATCACATGGAACCCTTCCAGGTGCAGCAGGAGGGAGCCATGCCACTGGCAAGAATCCAAAACAAGTCCAAGAATGAGACAACCATGCAGGTAGAGAAGCCAAACAAGATTACCATGAGAGCACAACGATGGGAATCAGGAGAATGCTTCTAATAATTACATTAGCTCAGGAACTGCAGAGCAAAAGAAAGCAAAAACCCCTCCAAGGCTCCAGCAAAGAGGGAAGCCTCCTTGCAGACCTGCCCATTGACCCTAAGGAGCCAAGTAGTGTGTGTGCAACCAGGTCTCCTATGGAGAGATGACTGGCTGTGACAAGTGGCCCACTGAGTGGCTCTACTTCTCATGCATGGGCCCCAATCATAAACCAAAGGGCACATGGTACTGTCCCAAATGTTGAGGGGAAAGTGAGAAAACAATGGACAAGGCACTGGAGAAATCCAAAGAGAGGGTTTATAACAGGTGGTTTGTGGACAGTCAGGAGGGTGCAGAGCAGAATAAACCAGTGCATTTAGTACCTTGCCATCTTTGTTGAGATGTAAGGATTGGAAATGTGTATTTTTAAGAATATTAGAAAGGGGCCATTCCTTTTATAGAGATGGAAGTGATTCTCTTTGGCCTTTTGCTTTTATTGGTATACATGTGCAACAAGAAAGTGGTCTGTGGGTCAGCATTACAAATACAGGTTTGAATTAAACACTTAAAAATAATAATAATATAATCTAGAGGTTTTACTGTAGTTCATCATCTTTTTTATTTTTTTGAGACAGGGTCTTACTCTGTCACCCGGGCTAGGCTGCTGTGGCCCAATCATAGCTCACTGTAGCTTTGTATTCCTGGGCTCAAGCAATCTTCCCACTTCAGCCTCCTAAATAGCTGGGACTAAAGGCATAGGCCAGCATACCCAGGTTTTGTTTGTTTTGGTTTTTACTGCAGAGATTGGAGTGAGAGGGGTGTCTCACAATGTTGCCCAGGCTGGTCTCGGAATTGGGCCTCAAGAAATCCTCCCGCCATGGCCTCCCGAAGTGTTAGAATTACACAAGAGCCACTGTGCCTGGCCATACTTCGTTTTAAAAAGTTATATTATGTGTCCATTAGAGAGTTAGTTCTTCTTTCTTTTTTTCTTTTTTGAGACAGAGCCTCAAGCTGTCCCCCTGGGTAGGGTGCTGTGGCATCACAGCTCACAGCAACTTCCAACTCCTGGGCTCAAGCGAGTCTCCTGCCTCAGCCTCCCAAGTAGCTGGGACCACAGGCACCCGCCACAACACCTGGCTATTTTTTGGTTGCAGCCATTGTTGTTTGGCTGGCTGGGCTGGATTCGAACCCGCCACCTTAGGTGTATGTGGCTGGCGCCTTAGCCTCTTGAGCCACAGGTGCCGAGCCCTAAGCCTCATTTCTTTACCTGTAAAATGGGATAACAGTTATCTTCCTCTCTGTCCTGATTTGAGAATTAAATGAGATAACCCATAAAAAGCACTTAGTACAGTATAGTAATCACTTAATAAATGGTTCCTATTACTAGATGACTTTAATCATCTCTTCCAACTCCAGATTCCATGATTATAACTTCATCATAATGAAATTTAAGACAAACTTGAACTCTTAAACCACAAGAACATAATCAATAAATTAAACCTTCATTTTAATTTTATAATACCAGCATTGTTTTTTTTTTAAGTTTTTTTGGCCGGGGCTGGGTTTGAACTCACCACCTCCGGTACATAGGGCCAGCACCCTACTCCTTTGAGACACAGGTGCCACCCAATACCCAATTGTTTTGTTTAAAATACATTCACATCTCATGTCTTCTCCCCATTACTATAATATAAAACCCATAATGATCAACAAAAGCTGGTTTAGTATTACTTATAATCTTAAATACAAAATTTCAGAACTAAAATGAAAGTAAGAAATGTCCAAAAAGTATTAAAAAATAACATTGTAAAAATATGGCTTCTCTTTATTTCCAGAATACTTTATTTATTTTTGAACATACCTTTCATAAAAGGCATGGAGTTGAAAATGGCCATTATTGTTACTTTATTAGGTTTGAAATTTCTTTTAAATCAACAAGTATATTATCAATTAAACAACAACAGTTTCTTTAGTTATTCATTATTACTCTTTTCCAATAATAGTTACAGGTTTTTTTTACAATTCTGTTTCTCATTTTGCTATAGAGTCAGAACCTTTTCTAACTTTCAACATCTTGATGAAAAATAAGCTCTAAAACCATTCTCACTTCTTTCTAGATTTATCTGTCCAATATACCCATTCATCCCTTTTCTTTAATTAAAATGTAATAATACATAATAAATATATTATTACAGATTTTAGGTTTCTTCTAAAACTATTTTATTTTTTCTCTTTCTTCCAGAAGGAGTCACTATACCCTATTTAGAATAATCACTTTCCCCAACCTAATTTTAAAATAATGTAGCTACATAGGAATTCATTTTTATACTAATAAAATAAGATTATAGACACATTAAAATCCATTGTATATTCTTGACACTGAAAGCAATCAGATACTGAGCCTCCTAGTTGTCTGGCTTTGGTGCAGCCAATGTTTCCTACTTGATTTTTTCCCTTCCATATGGTAGAAACTATGCTTTTATGTTTAGAAATCTAAATGCTGTTACTTGTTAGCAAGTTTTCACTCCTGATGGTGGGGCTATGCTCTTGTGGGTGTATCTCCAAAGAATACAGCCTGTTTTGAATTGTTGGCATTTGCAAAGAAAAAGGAGAAGGAATTGTGATTAGGTAGGAACATGCTTTCATTTTTATGCATGGGTTAGCCTGTAACCTTGGTTTTCATTTTTTGTGGTACACCTGGCCAGGTTTCTATATTCTTCTGGATCTCTTTGTAGTTTTCACAAAGGCATGACCCAAACACGACACGCACCATGGTTATTGCTTCTCATCACTAAAGTTATGGTTGGATGGGTTAGACCATGTGTCCTTTGATAATTGTAAGTCTGGGACACTGCTCTGGCTGGGGGTGGAAGACAAAAAAGAGAACTATTTTAACATTTTCTAATAAAGATAAAATTCCAAGAGCCTAAAATAACTCTCACTATAATAAAGGTAAAAAGAGAGTATTTTTACTTCCTCAAGAATCGCCTTAGCTGTCTCACCAGCAAATGAAGACACCAATTTTATATTTGTTTACTTTTTATTTATTTATTTATTTATTTTGAGACAGCGTCTCAAGCTGTCACCCTGGGTAGAGTAAGTACTGTGTCATCACAGTTCACAGCAACCTCAAACTCTTAGCTGAAGCAATTCCCTTGCCTCAGCTTCCCAAGTAGCTGGGACTACTGGTGACCACCACAAAACCCAGCCACTTTTTTGTTGTTGTTGTTGTAGTTGTCATTGTTGTTTTAGCAGGCCCAGGCTGGGTTCGAACCTGCCAGCTTCAGTGTATGCGGCCAGCGCTATAACCACTGAGCTATGGGCACTGCCATTGTTTAGTTATTAATAGTGTGTTTCCCTTATGAGATGGTAAACTCCATGAGGGCAGAGACCAATCTGCTTTTTCACTGCATATTTTACTTGCAGGTTAACACAGCACCTTGGTATTATCTTGGAATCTTTAAATAAGTATTTGTTAAAATAATAAGTAGCATATCAAGTGTTACTATTCTCTATAATTGCAAAATCTAATTAAAAGGATACAAAGTTTACTCAAAATTCTAACACCTTTATAGCTATCTCTTCAATTTCACAGGAAATGTATATATCTTTAATTTTCTGGGGAAGGAAATAAATTTTTATTGTGCCTGTTCTGCATCAGGTACTCTGGCACTGGGCTAGATCCAATACTTCACAGAAACTCCTATTTAAATGTTATCACATCGTCCCACAATCAGGTTTTAAACACATAAATAGACTAAATAGACTCTACCTCTACCATTGATTATGTTATTTTATGAATTTTTAAAATTTTTATGCACAGAACTAAAAATGAAAATCTATTAAGTAAGAATTTAACATTACTAACATAATTAACTCCTCTGTTATAGGGAATAGTTAGGGAACAAAGTTTTCCACTTTGGAGTTTTCCAGATATTAGGGTTACTTCTTTCAACACAATGTTTTGAAATTTTAACTCTTTCATGAAAATATTTTAAAACATATTTGTATCTGTATGGTTTCAGCCCAAATGTCTGGAACGCGAATCTGAATCCACCTTTTTGAGTAGCTCAGACAGTGGTAAGGACAGTGGTAGGGACAGTTGAGTGGTTAAGAGCAGAGGTTTTAGGACCAGACTAGGCAGGTGTAAATCCTGGCACTACTAGTTAGTAACTGTGAGATCTTAGATATGTTAATTTCCCTGAGTCTCAGTTTCTTTGTCTATAAAATAAGGACGTTCGTAATATCTACCTCTTAGGGCTGTTTTGAAGATTAAAGGATGATATATGCAAAGTGCTTAGAACAGAGATGATGTAAAGCACATAATAATTGCTCAATACATGCTACCTTAAAAATGGTTTCATTTATTTAAGGTACTGAGCTCTTAGGAGAGAGTTTGCACTTTTTTTTTTCTATAATACAATATGGTCCCAGACTGCAAGTTTTTTTGAAATCTCATATAAATTCTACTTACATATTTTATTTTCTATGTATAGTTTTAATTGTCTTCCTGTTTCTTACCTAAGCACCTCTTTTTCTAGTTTGAAGTATTACTGTGGTCTGAGAAACCAATATGCTTGATTGATTAGAAATTTGTAAGAGGAGGATTGATTCCTCAGTGAAGGCTTCAGGAGCTCTTCTAAGAATAAGGCACATAAATGTTAACTCAGGACACAGTAACATCTATTTTCACTTAGAGGTCTTTCTGGCTTTGTTATTGTGTTCTCAGTTATATTTGGGAAAGTTGGAAATACCAAGTAAGTGACCTAAGGATTAATGAGGCACTATTGTTCTAATTCTGTCAAGCATTAGATTAATCAAAAACAAATGAAAGGTTGATTTCTTCATGTTTCACACTGTTAATTTTCTACAATTATTAATCAGCTACCAATGTAAGTATTAAGCTTTCAATCCAAACAATGTTTTTACTGAACCAATATGCAGATCCAACATTACAAGGCCTCTTTTAAAACATAGGTATTACTAATCGTGCTAGTATACAAATTTCAGGAAAAAGAAAATATTTCTGTGTGATTCAATCCATAGTTCTTATGTGGAGGTTGTCGACTTAATGAAAGGGAGAAAATATGAACTGTCAAAAGGGTTAAATGAAATAATTAATGCACAACATAAAAAGAGAGGGGAAATAGGGTTTATGAGCTCTTGAAATTTAAAGAAATGGAAATATCACAAAGAAATAAGAAACGTTTACCAACTTTATTTCCACTCTTTAAATGAATAAGATAGTTCCAATTTAATGTTGAGTTTAGTAGCATTTCTACCTTTTTAACCTCACTGGAAAGGCTTGAAAGAGACACTGATAAGAAAACCGTGCACATCCGTGATGATGAAACCTTCTGTTCAAGTGGCCAAATGCCAGATGAGGCACAGTGATCCTCCACGCTTGGGAAATCTGAGCCAGAAACTGGCAGTTACCAGGCCAAAGACTTTATACTTGTATATCTTACCTCAAAAACACATGTATATTTTGCATTCCACTCTGTTATATACCACTGAATTTTAGATATAAAAATAATGTTTATAACTGTTGAACTATTTAACTCCTCTCATTCCCAAACATTCAAGTAAATTTGATGGCCCGGGAAGAAATGCTTTGTAGTTCTTATGGCTTTTCCTTCTTCTTGAACAATACCAATCTGGTCAGAGGTATGTGGGACTCACAGGTGAAACGATATATCTTATTTATAATGTGATGAACTCAAGGTTCTCAAAAGACCCATGATAAATTAATAATCCGATAATCATGAAATGAAAGCTCCAAATCTCACACAATTCAGTGAAGCTAAGAAAACCAAAAGAACAGTAAAAACAGAGCCCTGAAATCTTAAAATGTCCTCTTAGCTTTCGAGCTACAGTTTTTATAAAAAGATCAATAATGATGTCTTCCTGTTCCAATATGGAATTAGTGTTTCCCTAAATACATTAACTTCAGAAGTATTGAATTACCCAGGAGGATCAGCACCACAATGAAACAAATAGCTGTTCTTTGCAACATAGTGATTACCAATACAGAAACTCCACTGAAGGATGCTAGATACAAAATAACAAAAAGCAAAGAAGCCAGGACAAAAGCTAACAAAGTATAGTGGTCACCCAAAAGCTAGAAAGATGACACTCACCCTCTTCTTGATAATCTGACAAAAAGCGTGCATCAGATGTGAGGGACAGGCCAAGAGTTCCACTGTGATTATCATCAAAGCTGTCCTGTCCAAGATCTCCCCCTGAGGGACAAAAAGGAAAGAAAATAAGGTCATCCTTTGGACATCTCTATAAAAGTATTTATATATCTCTTCTGGAGTCACCAAAAAAAAAAAAAAATGTATCTTTCACTTGATGATAAACATGGCCACTATCCATTAACACATGAGAAACAGATAAATAAGTTCAACAACCAACTTACCTGGATGGAAAATTTTCCACTCAAGTAATTCACTAGAATTTTAGGAACTGTTAGCTTACAGAAGGAATACCTTGTGCCACCAGAGGGAAGCTTCTCCATCACATTTAGAATGAAAACTTAGCTACATAAATTTGTATTAATATACGCTATGTCGCCAATAATTACACCTTTACCCTGAATGCCTCTTTCTCATTATACTTCCAAATGAAATAGAAAGAATGACACAAAGTTTAACCCTCTACATGTTACAATATTATGTAGCAAGGCCGATATTCTTTCCTTCTCTGAAAAGTAAAAGAAGTAAAAATAGAGAGAATGTAGACTTTGCTGGATTCTATTCCTGTTTGTTCTGCAACCTTAACAAAGTTCTCTCTTTGTAATTCTAGTTTACAGCCTGTGCAACCAACCTCTTAGGAATTCTAAAAGCTCTAAGAAGGTAATATTTGTTCTGTAAAATGGCTTTGATAAAAGGTAATGCATATACGATACTGAATTATGCAATTAAAAACAATGCTAATCCCTTTTGGGTATTTTCAACATACATTGGATTGTATTTTATAGAAGTGGCCAATGCTATTATGATACTTTAAAAGGTTCAGACGGAAGATGTTAGCTCATTCAGAAACCGGAAGAAAAGGCTCTGCATTGCAAATGGCTTTCCTTAAAATCCCCCAAACAGAGGTACAGTCTGCTGATAAAAGGACACCAACAGCTGCTTAGTTCATTTTATAAACATGAAAAGGGGATTTTCAATTGAATTTAATATTATCTCAAATACTAATTTCCAAAGGAAATCACCAGTGCTAATTTCAGTAAACACTGCAGAGTTTTGGCCCTGGATTTCAACTGGGGAGCAGTGAAACCAAACAACCTACATAGAATCTGTATTGCCTCACTTTAAAGGTTTATTTCCTACAATTAAACTAGAAAGATAGGGAGGACATAAAATGATAAAAAGAGAATGGCTGCTGCCTTCTCTTTCCATAAATTAGGTAATCACATCTAGAATCTTCAAATGCTCAATAGTAGTAGATATTGGAACACCTGCAAATATAGGACTTTAGAATAAACTGTAGAGTTTATTGTAGGAAAAAAAAAGTAAAAAATTTAAAACCTCACACAATATTCATTGGCTAAAGCCAGCAGAAATGCCATCCTTTAGTAGTTTACTGATCAGGATACAAAGTTTATAGCTATGCCTAAAGCATCACTGTGGTAATTTCCATAATAATCAGAAAAATTCGCAAATACTATACTGAGGGTTAAAATGCTCAAATTTTATAACACTGCAAATCCACTGAAACTATATTATCAACACAATCTAAATGGACTGGCTGGCTGGTAATCTGAAACTGAGCTGCGAAGTTAAACAGAATGTTTATTTTGAACCAAATAAAAATCCTTAGAAAAATGTTTTTAAAAAGTATTGAATTGCCAAGCAAAATTTAACATTTGTAGGATATACTAAATATTATTTACAACTATCGTTTGAACTGAAAATTTTCTGCTTGCTTCAGAAATTTGACAAATCTAACACTGAAAGAAAAGAACCTCCTCCTATGCATTCTAGTATTCTAAGCTTTTCTCTTTTTTATACACAGATCAGGAAGGGTTTTTGTTTTGTTGTGGTTTTTTAATAACTTTTAGAATAGTTTCAGATTTTATAAGTGTTGCAAAGGTAGTACAGAGTTCCTATGTACCTTCACCCAGGGTCTCCCTATGTCAACTTCTTACATAACTGAAGTATATCTGCCAAAACCAAGAAATTAATACCAGTATGTTGCTATTAACCAGACTACAGACTTTCTTTGGATTTCACAAGGGTTTTTTTTGTCATTAATGTCCTCTTTCTGTTCCAGGATATCATATTGTATTTATAGTTTCAGTTTTTAAAGTCTCACCCAAAATACCTGTCTGGATTTGGCCCTTGATTTACTAACTTCAGATGGAAAAGTCATTTCCATGTGATTCCTGTGGTTTCTGAGTGTGGTTACCCAAAGTGAGTTTTTAACAGCCACCCCTGTGTCCCATACAAGACCATTCCTCTGTAAGGTATGCAACAAGACAAAGGTAGATAACTCAGTGTGGCAAAAAGAATGTAGGCCAGTACTACAAGTGTTTGTGGTGAGGGAACATTTAAAAATATGCTTTGCATCCAAGCACAATTAGTTCCTGATGATGGAGACATTGTTATAAGTGTTTTTAGTGTCATATCAAGTGGTTCAACTCCCTTGGGCACATACAGAAACAAGCCTATAACACTACACAAATAGACACTCCCATGTAATTAAAATGATTACAGCTACTCAAGATGCATGGGTGAAAAGTTTTATAGAAGAGAGGCAATTACCCTGGTCATTTTGGATTGTTTAAGTTTAGAACATTGTTTTTCCCCTAAAACATATCCACACATGTTCTCTGGGTTCGTCTATAGCTCTGACAATCACGGTTCTAAGTGGCCACAACTGTAGTCCAGTGGGATTGGACATAAATGATCACAAACTATAGTGACAGACATTTCCACTCAGCAGCTCTATAATTAGGGCTTAGAACTCCATCTGCTTAGAGTGGCTTTCTCACAAGCAAGACCCCTTGCCACTGGAGACATACTTTCCCACTGCAACTCACTCAGAATCAATATATTTCTATACAGATATATATTCTAACACACCATATCTCCATTAATCACATCTACTACCTTCAGTCCTTTCTCTTTGTATTTCTAAACAAGATCTAGGGAACTATATCAAGGGTTCACCTGCTATTAGCAGGTAATTTGCTCCTCTAGCCTACGTGTTATAAGAATTGGGCACTAGATACACTCCTTACTATATTCAATGGCAGGTTGTCCACTGAGTATTGTGCTGAGGGGCCCATAAGCGGGATGATTTCTCTATCATTCTTTTCTGAGAGTCAAACTCAATTTCATTCATGCTCTATAGAGTGATAAGTTGGGAGTTTCTAAGGGTTGGAACAGAAAGATAAAGCAGCTTTGTGTCAGGTGTAAGGTAATTATTTGCTAGGGTTTCTGTGCTATTTGTTTTTATTCCCTGTGTTTTCATTAACAGTTAATGAGTTTTCCCCCTTAATTCTGAAACAATAGCTTGGCCACTAGAAGTTGGCTTTTTCTGCCACAGATTCAACCAGCTGTTGCTGCTCCATAAACTTTATGGAGAAGTAAATTAAACTGCAAAAAACTTTCATTTACTAATTCAATTCCAAATAAAAGAGGGGGAAAAATGAACCATGATGATGTTCCCCTTGTAAGTATTTTAACTCATGGCAAACCTGTCTAGGCCCAAACTTGCAGGTACTATTTAGGGATAAAAACAGGCCATAATGACAATTTTGCCAAAGAAATAAGAAATAAATGAAAAAAGAGAATAGTTTAAAGAATTTTTAAGAAACCCAAACTATGAGAAGAACAATAGATAAAACATAGAAGTATATGTTTGCTTATTCAATATGGAAAGGCTCAGTTTTTCATCAGCTTTTATTTCCCTTCTAATTAACCGTAAGCCGTATTATAAAGACTCTACTCACATCTGCACTCAAGTGTTTGTTTATAAGGCGTAGTTAAATACTTGCTAAGGTTTGCCATGACATCACCAAGGATCTTTGGATAACACAAGGATATTGAAATTAATGTAAAATTGTCTGAATTTTTTTTGTTATAACTGCTGTTGCTATTGGAAAGGAACATACAACTTCCTACTCTATTTAATATTTAAGAGCCCATGAGACACACAGCTCCCTCTTTAAACTAATAAATCCTTAGCAAAATGCTATAAATAAAGCTCCCTGATCCAAATCCAGTTAGTTTTCATGCTTGATAGAATTAATATCACCAGATTTTCACGGACCAATTTAATAATAATGCAGTTCCCAAAGCTGAACTATAGTAAGATTAGCAAAATTGCAACTTATTATTCCTTATTACAACCATTCACCTAAGTTATTGAATCTCACACCAACTAAAGAAATATGTTGGGGACAAATGTGACTATATATGTGGAATGTTACTCATATGTGAATATATTATAGAGCACATTTGCAGCACCAAAGCTAAAATTCTGTCAACATTTCCATTATAAATTACACACCATTTTACACATACTCATGCGTTAGAAAATGTACGCTGTTTTCCACAGAACATCTTAGAGGCTTCACCAATTTCTAAATATCCATTTGGATCTGCGTGGTTAGTTCTTGTGATCAATCCATGTAGAGTGAAGGTCTCAAATTCTTCTCTGTTCTATACAGTCTGACTTCCTGCCCATCTCCCTTTTTTTCACTCCTACATCTGTCCATAACTCAATGTATAAATATTCCCTTCCCTCCTCCTCCAAGGCCCTAGCAGTAGCAGTGAATGTAATAGTATTGAATGTCATTAAGCCTACAAAACAAATGATAGGTCAGGTAAAGAAAGTTTCCATTTATCATTTCTTTTCAAAAGTTGCTTCAACTAGATCTTGAATGTGCAAGAAATAAGTTGAGCCTCAAAGACTGTTTTTTAGCTTAGGATACTGTTTGCTAATTACATAATCATACTAAGAATAACAGCTTCTTAAGACTCTTTAGAGATAACATTTGTGGAGAGTAGCACATTTAAAAAATGATCAGAAACGAAACCAAATTGATTAGACACTCATAGGATAATCACTATAACAACACCTGTGAGTTCAACAACCAAAAGAGCAACACAACTTAATAATATTCCCAGAATGAACTGCATCTGTCAAAAGTGGATTGAACAGGAAAATGCCTGCGAGAGGCAATTGAAAAGTTCTTTTTTCTCCCTCTAAGAAAGTGCTCCTTTGCCATGCAGTTTTTCATGTTCACCAGTAGGGTGAGCTGTAGCGTGTAGCATGGTCCCAGTTCTTTAAAAAAAAAAAAAAAAAAAGAATAAAAGAAAAAAAGAAAAAGTAGCTACTGTGTAAAGCCTTCTGTTCCTCCCCACCTGCCAAAATGCTTAGATTTTTTAACCCTTCTTAGGTTTCACATAAAGGCGTCACTCCACGATATTAACAAACTGGAGGGGCAGCAGCAACAAATATAAACCAGATAATTGTATACGTGACAATACACACTTCATAAAGCAAATTACAGCCTGTCAGCAATCATTCTGGCTTCACACTAACACTTTCCATCTACCACTGGTATTGTTCAACTGGTACTAAAATGAAACCTGCTGAGTTGGAATATTTTCAATAGTAATGAGATTTTGACAGAATTCAAAACAGGTTAACCTAGGTATTTGGTAGTATGTGAATAAATATATTGTAAAACTAATGCATTTATCATATGGCAACCAGGCGATCACAACCTGGAATTGTTGGTTCATAGTTCTGTTGTCTTTGGACCACCATATTAAGGACTCCCATAATTCTTATTATAAAGCTCTTCAACTGGATTTTTGGAATGTTTTGACATACAAGAGTAGTTCAGCTATGATAATAAAAATAAAATAGCTTGTGGAACTCTTACTGGGTACAAGCTCTGGGTCAAGGCTTTTCATGTGCTATTTCATTTAATCCTCAAAATAATTCTATGATACGTTATTATCCTAAAGATGGAAATGAAGACATTGAGACAGAGATTAAATAACTTACCCAAAGTCATATGAGTGACTCATAAGTGGGACAGCCAGACTTTGACCACACCTTGTCTGATTACTAACGTCTTGTTCTAATCCACTGAGCTGTACAGTCTCCAAATCTGCATGCTTAATAAATCACAATCATTACTCAATAGAAAAACATACTGAATGATAGCCAATGTTTTGAATTCATGGTATGTATTACCAGGCGGTGCCTGTGGCTCAGTGAGCAGGGTGCCAGCCCCATATGCTGAGGGTGGCAGGTTCAAACCTGGCCCTGACCGAACTGCAACCAAAAAATAGTCGGGTGTTTGTGGTGGGCGCCTGTAGTCCCAGCTACTTGGGAGGCTGAGGCAAGAGAATCACTTAAGCCCAGGAGTTGGAGATTGCTGTGAGCTGTGTGACTCTATGGCACTCTACCAAGGGCAACAAAGTGAGACTCTATCTCTACAAAAAAAAAAAAAAGCTGGCATGTATGTATCACTAATTAGCATTTTTTTACTTTAGTAAAGAAAATCTATATCAAAAGTATAAATTACGATTATTAGGAGTAACAGCAATAGTCATGGTAGGTATGGAGACCAGAACTGACAGACCAATGTAGTCAATGATTTGGTCAAAAAGGAAGTGGCCCAATTCAGAGTTCAAATTTATTATAGTAGTAAAATTGTAGTGATTTTAAAAAATACCACTTTCTGCTTACAAAATTTAATACATCTACTTCAGGCTTAGTTGGATCAATATATTGAATTTTTTTCTAGCACTTTCTGTTTGATTCTGTTGAATCCAGGGTATTTTGACCTTGTGTCACAGAAAATGAACTAACATGTTCCATACCCAAATGTAGCTTTCACCTGGTTTGGTTAAAGAATAAGGTTTTTTTTTTTTTTCCGGCATCATATGCTTTAAGTCTTAGAGTAAGAAAATCCTTTGGAAAAATATACAATGCCACATAAATATTGCATTTTTATTGCTAGTGGTTCATCTTGCTTTCTCTTCCCATTTTTCTCATTCTGTCCTCCCAGACAAAAATGGTAGTAGATCTTGGTCCCCATTTGTAATCCTGATGCATTCTAGATCTATTATCCCCCAATTGGTGGACCAACATTCCTTGAGAAACTCCTTGAGAGAAACTATAAGGCTGGTTGGATTATAATATCTTTTGCTAAAAAAAAGAATGAAGTATAACTTTTATAAAAGTCCAAGGGGTAAAAATAAAACAATATATGATAAAGAATGGATTAAGGATAAGATTAGTCCGCCTAAAAATGTGAATCAATATTTAACATCCAGAGGAAAGGGTGAGTTTTCTTTGTGAGTAACAGACCTCCTAAAAGCTATAATGACCAAAGGTGATAAGATCTGGACTCCCCATTCCTCACCAGATTCCAAACAGAGATTCCCATTTGTATATTCATCAACGTGTATGTAATAACATGTATGTATCACCATTATGAAGGGCCAAAACCTCTCACTCTGAACAATTCAGTTCAATGTTTGGTCCTTTAGAACAGAAATTCCACATAGAAGGGTATCTCCTTATTTTAAAATTTTAGTTTTCTTTTTCTAGTGAGGTATCACACAATGTGCTCAAATCTTAAGGGTAAGCAGTATCATTTATTTATTTATTTAGAGTCTCACTCTGCCACTCAGAATAGATTGCCATGGCATCGGCCTAACTCACAGCAACCTCAAGCGATTCTCTTGCCTCTGTAGCTGAAACTACAGGCTCATACCACAATGCCTGGCCAGTTTTTCTATTTCTAGTAGAGTCGAGGTCTCACTCTTGCTCAGGCTTGTCTCAAACTTGAGAGCTCAAGCAATCCACTTCCTCAGCCTCCCAGAGTGCTAGGATTACAAGCATGAGTCACCATGCTTGGCCTGGTATCACCTTTTAAATTCAGGAAGATACCTTTTAGAGATGAATCATGACCAACAACTTTTCCAGGCTTGTACGTGTGTGTTAAATTCACATAAGCTAACAAGGACAGATAGGGTTCACAAGACTGGTTCTTCCACTATTTGGCTCATAAGAGTCAGCAGTAACTGAAAGTTTATTTTACACATCATACAAATCCCCTTGCCCATAACTAAGCAGTCCCTTTCCCATGATAGTGATACTTCAGCCATCCTGGTAAACAAGTTTCTGAGAGGATTATGTGTTGATGAGAAGCATAATAAAAAGTAATGTAATTGGGTACACCCATTACATTATTTAACCTCTAAGTATCAAGCAAATTCACTGAGTTTCAAGTTTGAAGGCTTTACTTTACTCACAAAAAATGCTTTTGTTCTTATTCTTATATTTTTTTTTATTTCAGGTTAATCTGAGGTTCCAAAGATGCAAAAAGGTTTTAAGCAGAAGAATCACAAAAGCTTATATTCCAATGAACTACACTTTCTTCTTAATATTTTGCATTCAGAACGTGAAAATCTTTTATAAGTAGAATTCCTTACATCAAAATTCTATGTTCAGAAGCTGTACTTCTCATCTGATTTTCTGTGTTGGTCCAGGTATAACATGATCTAAGAGAAACAGTTTAAAAGTTGTTTTGGGTGGCACCTGTGCCTCAAAAGGGTAGGGCACTGGCCCCATATGCCGGAGGTGGTGGGTTCAAACCCAGCCCCAGCCAAAAACTGCAAAAAAAA
>CAUYQV010063560.1:0-31737 GCA_963574575.1 Galagoides demidoff
CCAAGTAGCTGGGACCACAGGCGCCCGCCACAACGCCCGAATATTTTTTGGTTGCAGCCATCATTGTTGTTTGGCGGGCCCGGGCTGGGGATTCGAACCCACCACCTTAGGTGTACGTGGCTGGCGCCTTAGCCGATTGAGCCACAGGCGCCGAGCCAGGAAACATATTTATTCAAAATTTTTGTTTCAACCAATATTTGTGGCTTTCTTGGCCAATGAAACTTGTCATATTTTGCAGTACTCAGATACTGCACATCTGAATACAGCTACCTGGAGGCTGAGAGATGTGTCTGAGTTGATAAGAGTCAGCCAGCAGTTCGGTAAGAGTCTTTGTCATAAACCCAACCTGTGGGCAAAGTCGTAGTTTATCCCTGTGGCTAAGAGCTTAAGTTCACGAGGGGCACACAGCTAGGTTCACACCTTAACTCTACCACCTACAAGCATGTGTATAACACACTATCTCTCCCAGCTCCTAAAGTATTTCTTCATTTGTAAAACGATAATATTACTGCCTTATGGAATTGTTGTGAAGGTTAAATTTGGCACAAGTACACAATCTGACTGTTACTACTAACAGTAAAGCGCGCCTGCCCTGTTAGCACATAATGTCTTCACTGAGCTAATTCATCTCGGATTCCAACTGTTTCTGCACCACTGATTCTGTGGTTCTGGAGCCCCAGCCCAATGGACAGAGGCCAGCAGAAGGTGGAGAGGTCCGGATCAGGTGCCATCTCCCTCTCTGGAAGTACTCAAGCCCTCTTCTCTGCCCTCAGCCCGCCTAGTGCCTACCTGGGCTTAGTCGAGAAGCTGTACCACCGCGGCTGCTGGGAAGCCATAACTCTCCGCCAGACGGGCAGCCAGCACCAGCCGCCTAGGAAGTTGTGGTAGTGTACAGCCCGTCGCCATGGCGACCAGGCCCCAGCAGCCCCGCGGAGTCCAAAGAGAGGGCGGGGTTAGTCGTGTGCCACGCCCCTGCCCCAGCGCCCGCAGGCTGAGAGAGAGACCATTAGCAAAGGTGGGCTCGCACTGGGTGTGGTGTACCCCGAAGTCAGTTGCTGTCGCGGATTTGACCCTAGCTCCCAGAACTGAGGCAGGGAGGTAAACAGAGACCTTGAGGGAGGGAGCTCAGTGCGGAGGCCAGAGCCGCTTTGCCGGCGGGAATTGTAGTTTTCAATGTCCCAAAGTCTCAATTATACAGGGTAAAGGCTGAGCAGATTTGTACTATATCTCCCAAAGTTCCCTGCCAGCTTTAGTTGGTCCGCCTTTGGAGCGCTTTGCATTATGGGATATGGAGTTTGAAATGTGGGGAGGCGTGGCGTTGTCCATAGAGAGGTGCCAGGCTCGGACTCGGTTTCCCTGCGGCCCCGGGAGGCTCGCGGGCCATTGGCTGAGCGCCGCGGATCTGGTCCCGTTCCTCCCCGCCCTCAGTGACACAATAGCAGCTCCCTCCAAGATGGCGGCGGCGACGGCGGACCCGGGAGCTGGGAACCTGCAGACTGGAGACTCCTCCGGTGGGGGCGCTGGGGGCGGGCTGCCATCTCCCGGAGAGCAAGAGCTGAGCCAGCGCCTGCAGCGCCTGTACCCCGCAGTCAACCAGCAAGAGACGCCGCTGCCGCGCTCCTGGAGCCCCAAGGACAAGTACAACTACATCGGCCTCTCCCAGGGCAACCTCCGCGTCCACTACAAAGGTATCTCCTTGTTTGGCCGGGGGGAGACAAGGCCAGAGCGTCTGCGGGGCGGCCGTGCAACCCGGCCCCTGCCCCATCACGTCCCTTTCCGTGCCTGGTTTCTCCGAGTTAGGCCTTGGCCCTTGCAGAGTGTCCAGAGTGGTGGAGCTGACCAGGCCAAGGGTTTAGTGCCTCTTCTGTTCTGCCCTGAGACACCTGATGTCAGGAGAACTACAACAGGTGTCCATACCCAGTGCTGGGATAGACCTTCCACTCTAGGGCTTTCCTGCTTGTTCTGGGCTGGCTCCAACTCCAGCTGAGTCCTTCATCGCTGCTTAGTTTGGGGAGCGTCGGAAGAAAGCAGTGGTCATATCCCCACTATGAGCCTCACAGGCTCGTAGGCTTGCCCGCCTGCCAGGCATCCCACCTGGGCCTGGGATTGTGGGTTAGAGTTGGGGGGTGTCTTACAGGTCTACCTCCTCCTTCACCTGGTCTTCCAGGTGGGATGCCTGGATTCTGGAGAAATTGCCAGCAGCGCTAGTTATCTCTCATACACTCATATTACCATATACCCTTGTTTTGTTTGTATGGAGGACAGTATCTCAGGTAGGAGGTGTTTGTATGGAGGAGGAGGTGATCCAAAGATGGGAGGTGTATGTGTTTACTCAGTTGTCTAATTACTCCTTGGACTGTGTAAGAACTTCCTCTGGCCATGGAGGGGTGATGTTGCCATAAAGCAGAGAAGAATGAGGCTTCTATTTGCATTTCTTCTGCTGAAATTTACACAAATTTCTTTGCTTTCTCCTATTAGGTCATGGCAAAAATCACAAAGATGCAGCCTCAGTGCGTGCCACCCACCCCATACCTGCTGCCTGTGGCATTTATTACTTTGAGGTGAAGATTGTCAGCAAAGGAAGAGATGGGTAAGTCCCTTATCACCACCTTCTTTCCCCCAACACTGAGCTGTGGTTAGAGTTTGATGTCTCCGGGCTGGCATTTGTGACTGATGTGAGTTGCTGAGCCATGTGGGTCTAGGCTGGCTTTCTTCCATCACTATGGAGATAGTCTGGTTTAAGCAGCAGGCCCGGATGACAAGTAGGTATATTATAGGTAAAGCAGGGGACTTTTCTTTTTTGGAGACAGAGTTTCACTTTATCACCCTTGTTAGAGTGCCATGGCGTCACACAGCTCACAGCAACCTCCAACTGCTGGGCTTAGGTGATTCCCTTGCTTCAGCCTCCCCAGTAGCTGGGACCACAGGTGTCTGCCACAATGCCCAGCTATTTTTTTGTTGCAGTTTGGCTGGGGCTGGGTTTGAACCCACCACCCTCGGTATATGGGGCTGGCACCCTACTCACTGAGCCAAAGGTGCCATCTGTTGTAGATGGGGGAAGCAAATAACAAGTTTACATTTTAAAAAATCAGCTTTGAGAATGAGATTTCCCCCATTATTGTATGGTGTTTGTGACTTCCCTTCTTTATACTCTTGCTGCATTCAAAATTCTTTTATGATACTTAGTCATGTAGAGGCCCTAGTAGGCTTCAAAGGAATAGTACAGTCTTTGCAGCATTCATCAAAGCTGTGATAGCCACTGGTCTGTCATCTCAGGGTAAACAGCATACTCATGCTTAGAATCAGGTGATCTTGCTGCTCATAAACTTGTTTTGCAGTCCAGGGCCTTGAACACTAGTTGGACCAGCTTTAGGAAGGTTCTTATTAAAGTCAGCATTAGGGAGACTCCCTATTTTAGGGTGACTTAAGCAGATACAGGAAATTATATGGGAGATTTAAAATTTTTCTTTCTCTTCTTTATTCTCCCAGTCTTCCCTTTTTCCAGTGATTGTGACAAGGCAGGTGTTTCAGTTATGAAATAACATGATTGCAACTGCCTTGGAAAGGCTTCCTCTTCAAACCTTAGGTTTGGCATGGGAAGTTTGCCAACCCCACCAGTGATGACCTTCGTGCCAGCCCTGAGTGTGGTTCTGAACATTCAGAATATTTCTCTCCTAGGGACTGTCCTCCTTATAGTGCATTCAAAATGCCTGGGCAATATACTGTGCTGGGGGTAAGACTGCCAGAGTCAGAGCTTTGCCAACTTCCTCAGTGAATGTAACTTCTCTGCTTGGGAGGGCTATGTGGTCTTGGGTAGATCTTGGAGTTTCAGTCTCTTTTTTTTGAGACAGCCTCAAGCTGTCCCCCTGGGTAGAGTGCTGTGGCATCACAGCTCACTCAACCTCCAGCTCCTGGGCTCAAGCGAGTCTCCTGCCTCCACCTCCCAAGTAGCTGGGACCACAGAGACCCGCCATAGCGCCTGGCTTTTTTTTTTTTTTTTTGGTTGCAGCCATCATTGTTGTTTGGTGGGCCTGGGCTGGATTGGAACCTGCCACCTTAGGTGTACATGGATGGCACCTTAGCCACTTGAGCCACAGGTGCCGAGCTGGAGTTTCAGTCTCTTTATCTGTCCTGTGGGGAGCTAGGCCAGCATCTAAGCTTCCTAAACCCCCGAATTCTATGATTCTGTAATTCTACTCATATGAAACTATTATATCTTTCACTTGTATCCTCATCTAGTATATTTATAGATAGGAAACTTCTTGTTATTAGAGGACTTTAAAGCTCTTATTTTTCCCTTCTACCATGTTATAGAAGCGCACTTATTTATTTATATTTACTTATTTTTTTGAGACAGAGTTTCACTTCATCGCCCTAGGTGGAGTGCTGTAGTGTCATAGCTCACAGCAACCTCAAACTCCTGGGCTCCAGTGATCCTCTTGTCTCACCCTCCCAAGTAGTTGGGACTGCAGGCACCTGCCACAATGCTTGGCTAGTTTTTTTGCTTGTAGTAGAGACAGGGTCTTGCTTTTGCTCAGGCTAGTCTTGAACTCCTGAGCTCAGGCAATCCATCTGCCTCTGCCTCTAAGAATATTAGGATTACAGATGCAGGCCACCATACCTAGCCCCTATTCATTTATATTTAGGCTGGTTTCGAACCTGTGATCTCAGGCAGTCTATCTGCCTCAGCCTCCCAAGTGCTGGGATTACAGGCATGAGCCACTGTGTCCAGTCAGCATTTTGGGTTTAAGTGGATCTTGCTGGAAAAGGCCCAGGGTCATGTTGCTTTACTGTAGGTATTGCCTGCAAGTCTAAAGAAAGGTTGGCATCTATTCCCAGCATTTTACATGTGGTAAAAATAATGATTGGGCTTATTTGGAAATCTCAGTTTTAAAACGTTCTCAGGTCATGTATGCCTGTAGTGATCCACTTCAGTTGATCACTATCAGGTGGTGAGTGTTTAAATGGCCCCCGTGGTCTCTTTATGGGATCCCTGATTCTTGTGGCTGGGGTGTAGGTAGATGTTGGTATGGGCCATGTGTGGTTTTGAGTAAGCAAAGGGCAGTTGTAGGAACAGGCAAATGTTGATTGGTTGATTCCTCTTTCCCATTGATTTTGGAGGCATATTTCTGTTCCTGGGTAGTCCTTTTTTATTTATTTATTTTTTTAGAGACAGAATTTCACTTTCGTGCCCTTGGCAGAGTGCCGTGAAGTCCCAGCTCACAGCAACCTCCAACTCATAGGCTTAAGCGATTCTCTTGCCTCAGCCTGCCGAGTAGCTGGGACTACAGGCGCTCGCCACAACGCCTGGCTATTTTTTTGTTGCAGTTTGGCTGGGGCTGGATTCGAACCTGCCACTCTCGGTATCTGGGGCCTGCACCCTACTTACTGAGCCACAGGTGCTGCCCTGTTCCTGGGTTAGTCTATGATCCAAGCATTAACTGATTTTGTAGCTTTCTTGTGTCAGTTTGATCCTTATAGCATTTCTGGAAAGTGGCTAGAGCAGATGATGATGTACTCATTTGTGTAGGTGAATCCTGAATCCCTGGATGTTTGGTGGCCTGCTCTGGCTGCAGGGCTTAGAGTGTGCAGCCTAACTTATCAGATGTCCTCACCTGATTCCAGACACGTTTCCATGCTGCTACTGCCTTCCTTTATAGCCGCTATTGCATTCCTTCCTTGGGTAGAATGAAGCAATGTCTTGTTGGATTGTTATGGGATTTGCAGGGTTAAGGGACAGAACTGAAAGTTGTGTAGGGCCGTATGGGGCCAGAGAAGTATGGCATGCTCTAGGCTGGGGCTGATCAACTTTTTGTTCAATTGAAACTGTAAGCTTTTCTGTAGATTTGAGTACACCTCTTTTGTAAAAGGTATTTATAAACCCAGTTGTTAGTGTCGGTGTTCTCCAGAAAGGCAATATCTTTTGATTCACCAGGGCTGTAAACTCCCGAGTAGTTCTGGTGGGGCAAGGAGCCATCAGACACTGCCAGTGGTGCCAGGAGATAAGTGGCACCCGGATTTATCTTTCCAGGAAGCCAAAGAGGCCCTAAAGCTGAGAGGGTCACTGGGGTGGGAGCAACTTCCTCAGTCTGAGTTCATGGACCTGTGAGTGTCTCTGGCTTTTAGTTCTGACAGTATCTTTTGTAGAAGAACACATTGAGCTAGCCTGGCGCTGTGGCTCATGCCTGTAATCCCAGCACTGGGAAGCTGAGGCAGGTGGAAAGCCTGAGCTCACAGGTTCAACACCAGCCTGAGCCAGAGTGAGACCTTGTCTCTAAAAAAATAGCCAGGCGTTGTGGTGGGTGCTTATTGTCCCAGCTACTTGGGAGGCTGAGGCAAGAGAGTCACTTAAGCCCAGGAGTTTGAGGTTGCTGTGAGCTATGATGTTAGGGCACTCTACCCAGGGTGACAAAGTGAGACTCTGTTTTTTTTAAAAGAAAAGAACACACTAAGCTAATCAGAAAGATTTCATTTCAAGGGTTTATAGAGTATTTTTATATATGTGCCCAGGCTCTACACTAGGTATAGGGAGAATAGGGAGATAAAGTCAGCACAGGTCAGCCTGTCTTTAGGGGCTTGTGGCCTGCTCAATAGAGAGTGGACTGAAAGACTCTCTGCAGGAGGAAGCAGAGCCTAGGCACAACTGTGAAGGATGAGTAGGAGTTCCCTAGCAGGTGAGACCTGTTGGACCTATGAGTCTTATTGGTAACTAGTTTGACATCAGGGTGCTGGGCTTTCTGGGCACTCCCTAAATATAAGAGAGGTATGGAGAAGGAGAGGCTGTGTTTGAGCTAAGAGCTTGGCACAGACCGATGGGCTTCAGCTGAATTTTGCCGAGTCACCAGGGCTGTAAACTCTGGAGCAGTTCTGGTGGGGCAAGGAGACATGAGACGCTGCCAGTGGTGCCAGGAGATAAGTGGCACCCGGATTTATCTTTCCAGGAAGCCAAAGAGGCCCTGAAGCTGAGGGTCACTCAGGTGGGAGCAACTTCCTCAGGCTGAGTTCATGGACCTGTTGGTGTCCCTGGCTCTTAGTCATGACACACTGGTGGGTGTGGCTGGCCAGGCTAACATGCTACAGTGTCCCTCAAAATAGACTATAACATCATCCCAGTGGCAGAGGCCTCCTGGCATGTGATGGGTGGCTCTACCCAAGAGCAGTGAGCCTGGGCTAGAGTGCTAGATGGTGGTATGGAGAGGGTGGGGGCATTCCTGCAGTTGGTGCCTGGGGCTTGGCCTTGAGCAGGGGTCTCTGGCCAGACTCCTGCAGCTGACTTCCTTTGGTCAGGCCACAATGCACTCATCCTTTCATTCCATACACCAGGGCGCTGTGCCCATTGTTTTGTCCCAGGCCTGTGACCCAAGAGGACAGACATGAGGGGTTGTCTAGAGAGGCCTCACAGGTGTTGTCAAAAGGGTCAGTCTGTGGTGGTGCAATATTCAGGAGTGGCCTGGAGGATAGGCTTCCTGCATAGTTTGGGGAAAGCTTCATAGAAGAGGTGATGACTGCTGACCCTGGAAAGAGGAGTTAGAGTGTTCCAGGTGAACAAAGTGGGAAGCAGATGCTTTAAGCAGAGGAAACAGTGCATGAAAAGATGGGGGATACAGAGCATGAGGTACACAGGGGCCAGGTGGAAGGTACCTTGTGTACTGTGGCCAGAGAGTATAGACTTCATCTTGAGGGCAGTAGCACTGAGGGGGGACCCTTGGAGGAGGGGTCTTGATCAGCCCGTGTTTGTTGAGAGTGGATAGGGAAGAAGAGACCTGCTGGTCTGGTTTAGCCCTTCTGGCTGAGAGCCCTGTCCACTGTGTCCAGTGGCTTTAGGTCCTTGGCTGTGGACATAGTTTTCTCACAGCAGTTGTCTTTCTCTCTTTTGGCTGGCCTTTTCCCTGTCTGGTGAGAAGCGGTAGTGGGGATGTTGAAGACTGGTAGTCAATAAGGCTTCTTGGAGGTGAAAGGACACTGCTTGTGCCGGAGTTCTCTGGTATTTTGGTTTTGCCAATTCCTATTTGAAAGATAACACCATCCCATTTTATGCCCAAACATCTTCCTCCTGCAAGTCAGAATCACACAGATCATTTTCCATGGAGACTCAGAGCACTACTCAGTTAATTAAGGTCTCTCCTGCCACATTTCTGGCCTGGAGAACCCCCTCAGTCCAGGCCTCTTTAGCCTAGAGACAGCCTATGGCTGGCCACTCACCATGGGTCCTGCTCATACCAGTCTGTGTGTTGTACAGTGCTGCAAAGTTTGTTGTTCATATGTGGACCTGAAGAAAGCCTTTTTCTGCCTTCCTTGAGAATTAGGTACTGTCCTTGCCCAAGGCAGGTACAGATAGTTGTTGTGCCCTATTCTCCCTGGCTGCCTCCTGGAGTTAATGACCTCACATGCAGGTGCTGAGCTTTGGGCTGCATCTCTCCCCCAGGCGACACATTGCACTATTTCTATAGGCATGAACTGTTTGGGTTCTGAAACATCTTGGGAGTGTTGGGTAGGGTTGACCCTAGCTTACCTGTTTGAGGGGTTAAAGCACTGGTCTAGTTGGGCACACTGGGGTATAAATTCAGCATTAGATGAGAGAACTAGAGTCCACATGGTGGCCATTTTTCTGGTAGGACCTCTCACTATTCACTACTATATGTTGCCACCCAGACTCCAGCAATGTGGCTTCCTTCTTTAGAGCTAGGGCCTTCCTTCATCAAGGATTATCCTAGAGAAATTCCTAGAATTTATTTTACTCTCCCATCCCTATTTTTTCATATTCTGGAATGTTTGGTTCTTTCCTAGATGGGTTACATAAGGGAGATTCCCTGTTAGAAGGGAAGCAGGGAGTAATTAGACTGGTACTCAAGAAGGTGTACTTAGCTCCATGTGGTAGGTGTTACATGCATTCCTATTCTGGAGACATCGAGAAGGAATAAAGGGCCCCAAATGGGTCTTTGTGATTGGGGTCAAGTTGGAAAGAAGGGACTCATCATGGGGAGAGAGATAGCTTCCTATGTCTGAACACGAAGATGCCCCTCTGCCTCTCCAAAAATTAAAAATGCACATAAAATGTTTTTGTAGGTCTAGGATCATTGGTGTTGTGACTTGGTGATGGAACAAAGCCCAATACTTCTGTCATGATGGGGCCAAAACAAAATGCTTTGGACTGTGTAGGAAATGGGCAGATGCTAGGGAAGCCCCTGGCACCTCTCTTACATTGTACCTCCTTTCCTTCCTCTTGGATTTAGAGACAGCTTAGGCTTTCAGGGAAGTTTAGTTTAGGTTTGGGATGGCAAGGGTCAATGCTCAGATACCCCCAGAACACCCTCAACTTCCATGGCCAACATTACTTCTTGACAGTAGCACTTGTTCTTATATAGATAGAACCCAGGAATTTTCTCAATGCACAGCACTCCAGGCAGGTGGAATTTTTTGGTCAGTTTCATCATGAGATGAGACTTACCCACTCTCAGGACAAAGGTGGTGGGAAGATGAGAATTGGATAGAAGTGTAGGGGTGCCCAGTTGGTTCAGGGCTCAGCTTGTTTCTACTAAAGGACATTGCCAAGAGGAAGGATGCAAAGGGGATGGTTTGTTGAGTAGAGTTGATTGTAACTTTACAAAGCCTTGTGTCTTAAATTGGCATGGGATTTTTTTGTTTTTTGTTTTTTGTTTTTGAGATGGAGCCTCAAGCTATCCCCCTGGGTAGAGTGTCATGGCATCACAGCTCAAAGCAACCTCCAACTCCTGGGCTCAAGCGAGTCTCCTGCCTCCACCTCCCAAGTAGCTGGGACCACAGGCGCCCACCACAACGCCCGGCCATTTTTTGGTCCCAGCCGTCATTGTTGTTTGGCGGGCCCGGGCTGGGGATTCGAACCCGCCACCTTAGGTGTATGTGGCTGGCGCCTTAGCCGATTGAGCCACAGGCGCCGAACCTGAAGAAACAGATTTGCAAATTGCCCTTTTTAAGGCTGACTTGTTTGGGTTTAGAGGAGCTTTGCGGTAGACTTCAAACTAAAATGAAGGCAAAATCATTCTACTCCCATGTTTTGTTAGAAAACTAGCTGTTATATCCTGCCTCTTAAAGAAGGAGGCATGGGTCTGAGTCGTAAGAATACTACACTTACAATTTCTATTATTTTACGTGACTTGATACACCAACAAAATTAAACATGCTTTAAAATTATCTATCCACACAATTGTTCCCTTTTCTAACCAGACTGGGAATACGTGAATGTTAGTAGTTGTTGATATTGGCCCAATATCCTAGGTGTGTAGAAGGAACATTAAGTTGAAAACATTTGGAAAATACCAGATTTTTAAAAAAGATTACAAGTATTACAGGGACAGGTAGGAATTTATTTACTTTTGCAAAGCTAATATAGGTAGCAGTATTTTATTAGTGAGTGCTCAAAATTAGCGCACTGCATTGTTTGCTAATGAAATACATTGCCAGAAATGCAGTGGAAGAAGACACATAAATAATAACACAGTAATAACTCAGAGAAGACTCTACCTGACAGGAGACGAACCAGATGTTTCTGGATCAGGATCTGGGGACAGGTGATCCTCTGTGCAATTGCAAACTGCATTAATGCTTTCAGACCATTATGCTAGATTATAAGAAAGGGGAAGATAAAAAGATAAGGAAAGATGACAGACCTAAGTCATTTATTGTAAAACCCAATTCTAGTCTATCAGAATTAGCTATAGACTCATTATTTTATATTCTTGTAAGCAAATGACAATATTCCTTTTTTTGTTTTTTGAGACAGTCTCAGTCTGTCACCGTAGCTAGAGTGCCATCATAACTCACAGTAACCTAAAACTCTTGAACTCAAGTAATCCTCTTGCCTCAGCCTTCCCATTAGCTGGGAGTATAGGCACCAGCCTCAACATCCAGGTAGTTTTTCTATTTTTAGTAGAGATAGGGTCTCACTCATTGCTCAGGCTGGTCTTGAACTTGTGAGCTCAGGTGAACCAGCCACCTTGGCCTTTCAGAGTGCTATAATTATAGGCGTGAGCCACCATGCCCAGCAATACAATATCTTAATACCTATAAAAAGTTTTGGCTGGACATGGTGGCTCACACCTAATCCTAGTACTCTGGGAGGCTGAGGTGGGTGGATTGCTTGAGCTCAGGAATTTGAGACCAGATTGAGCAAAATCGAGACTCCATCTCTACTAAGCAAATAACCAGGCATTGTGGTGGGTGCCTACTGGGGCTGGCCATCAAAGATAGCTTAGTTTTATTCTTGAACTTAGTATGATGACTTATCTATAGGTTAAACTGGCATTAACGATCTACATTATACAAGGGGGAAAAATACAGAAGACACCAGGAATGTTATTTGCAATAAAGAGCAAGGGAGACAAAGTAATCAAATATCACCTGAAATCTGCGTGAATTTAAACTCCTATATTAAATAAGCTCTGCAAAATGCACACCACTGGTCATTCAGCTTCTTATAAGACTGAAGCAGCTCCTTTTTTCCCTACAGAATTCTGCTAATCTTTATAAAAAATAATGTAGCAAAAGAAAATTTTTGAGAGACAGTCTCACTGTTGCTCAGGCTAGAGTGTAGTAGCTATTCATATACATGATTATAGCACTATACCAGCCTCAAACTCCTGGCCTCAGTGATCCTTCCACCTCAGTCTCCTGAGTAGCTGGGATTAAAGGTGTGTACCACCACACTCAGCTCAAGATCTGTAAAAAACTTGTAAGTTAACCATGGAATCCTCCCCCCGCTCCCCAAAAAAGAAGGAAAAAATAAGCATACCATGAGTTACACATACCCTGCTGGAACATACGTACCTGCCTATTTTGAAGTGCTCCAAACAGAGGTTTTCCTTCATCTCCCAGTAGGTTTTCTCAAGAAAGAAAGAAAAATAATAAACCCTAAATACTGCTATAATTGTCTAACATATTTACTTTCTGTTTCTGTTTTTCAGAGTTTCTTTAATTATATTTTTGATTAGATGACTGGCACTTTTCCCCTCCAAGATCTCATCTTTTAGCCTATGTCAAAATTTTCCAATTTTTGAGTGAGACAGTATTAGAGAAGCATGTAGATCATTCACAAATTACTAGTATAAACATTAAAGTCCCTGCATCAACCTACAAAGAGTACTTAGGAAAAATAAAGCAGCCTGGTTTGCTTTTCTTCATTTTAGATAAAATCTCCTTTATTATAGAAGATAATTTAAAAAACATTTTTTTAAATCTACTTTATGCAAAAAAGTTTTAAATAAGTAATTTTTATATATAAACATAATCTTTATTTTAAAATATTAAAAAATAGTATGTTAAGGAAGATGCAAGTAACTTTATTGATGGTTTAGGTACAATTTGAAAGAATTAGAAAAGATTTATAGAATAAAAGATGATGAAAATACCAAAACCATGGATTCAGAATATATATCTTGTTGTCAAAAATATTTATTGCTAAATTACTCAGTTCCTCAACTATTACACTATGCCAACACAACCTGTACATGTCTTAACCATTCCCACAGGGAATGATATCAGTTAGCTGTTTATGCCACAAGAATAAAAGTAGAACATTATGACCATTCAATGGAAAAAGCACCATCATGAACATAATACTCTACTGATCAAATAGAACCCAATTACTTTATCATAGAACCATATATGAAAAGAATCAATTCTATCTGTAGTGAATTCCTCATTTTCTTTATGACAAACTGTGACTTTTTTATGTTCAAGATTTAAATATAAATTCCTGACTCCTAATGCTTGTCTTCCCAAAGGATAGTAAAGGGTGAAATACCTTCACTGAAAGTCTGAAAAGACTTAGCAGATCATGACTCATGACTGCAAAAGGATGCTTTACATTTCTTATCGCTTTGTTCACATACTAGTCTATGTAAACCTCATTTTTACTATTTTTATTTTATTTAATCACAGTCAATATGAACTGCTGTGTTATCATGTACCCACTATGTAAGTGAAGCAGGTTTTGAAGTGACTCCTAAAATCTGTTCAGAAACTGATGATGGTATGTATGATACTCTGGGGGGAAAAAATGGCTACATATTTCATTCACATCATCAAAGTGTCTTGTTACAAAAATATGTTTAACTAAGCAAATATAGTAGATTCCATTAAAAATAATTACCAATATTATTTATTGGAAAGGAAAATCAAAGCTGGTTTGGATAAAGATGATAGGAAAGAATCACAGTTCCTAATCTTTTCCATATAGCACTGAAGCTTGTGACTGTAATGAGCAAATGTGCTCATTTAAAAACCTAAGTGATTCTTTGCTACTACACTTTTCCATAGTGCCCTTATGATATGGCAGACAATTTGACAGCAGGCTTTCTTTCAGACTTGCGAATCTCTTTTTTGTTGAGACAAAGCCTCAAGCTATGCCCCTGGGTAGAGTGCTGTGGCATCACAGCTCACATCAACCTCCAACTCCTCAAGCAAGTCTCCTGCTTCAGCCTCCCAGGTAGCTGGGACCACAGGCGTCCGCCACAATGCCTGGCTATATTTTTGGTTGCAGCTGTCATTGTTGTTTGGCGGGCCCAGGCTGGATTTGAATCCACCACCTTAGGTGTATGTGGCTGGCACCTTAGCCACTTGAGCCATAGGCACCGAGCCCGAATCTCTCTTGATGGCTTCAGTCTTCCTTTCCCTTTCTGGTAATTTTTCTTGTTAAAAGATTGTTGTTGTTGGGCGTGGTGGCTCATGCCTATAATCCTAGCACTCTGGGAGGCTGAGGCAGGTGGACTGCTTGAGTTCACAGGTTTAAGACCAGCTTGAGCAAGAGCGAGACCCTGCCTTTAAAAATAGATGGGCATCGTGGTGGGAGCCTGTAGTCCCAGCTACTCAGGAGGCTGAGGCAAGAGAATTGCTTGAGCCCAAGAGTTTGAAGTTGCTGTTAGCTATGATACCAGGGTACTCTACCAAGGGTGACAAAGTAAACTCTGTCTCAAAAAAAAAAAAAAAAATGTTACGACATTCAGTTAAGAGATCACACCACCACACTCCAGCCTGGGTAACGGACTGGGTCTCAATCGCTATTACCCAGGCTGGAGTACAGTGGTGTAATCATAGCTCATTGCAGCCTTGAACTCCTCACCTCAAGAAATCCTCCTACCTTAGACTCTTGAATAACTTGGAATAAAGTTACATACACTTAACCATTGCACCTGGCTAATTTTTAATTTAGGGATGGAGTCTTGCTATACTGTCCAGGCTAGTGAACTCCAGGGCTCAAGTGATCCACCTGGCCTGGCCTCCCAAAGTGATGGAATTACAAGTATAAGCCACTCCACCTGATTCCCTTCTGATAATTTTTTAGGTAACTAGTTTCCCTCTTGAATCCCTGAATATTTCTTGAGTGATTCTTCTTTGTTTGTCCTTTTTCCTTGATCTTCTAGTGTTATAAATTGATTGCCTCTTGACTATAGCTCACTTCATGCTATCCCTTTAAAATATTTTTTATGTTGCATATGGCTCTGACTGTAATTTAAATAAAAGATCAGTATAAAAAAATTTCAGAACAAATGGCATAAGACCTAGACCATCAGGACAAAAAAGGAGTAATTATAAAATTAACAATCAATTCTGTTTCATTAAAACCTCCAAACCAGTTTTCTTATAGGCTTTACCAATTGCCTGGATAGTGAAAGCACATGTGCACCAGGTCATCATGGGGATTCGAGGATCTGTTTCATCAGGAGGCACTTTCAGTCCAATTCTATAAATTGTTGTGGCAAAGAGAACGACCATTTCCTTGATACTATTAGAATATTTAATCCTAAAAATAAAAAAAAAAGAAAAATTATTTATGATGATCTTGTAAAAGGGGCTTACTGAGAATTCCAGTGAGATATGAAAGCAAGAGAAACACTAACTATTTCTGTTATAAGTAAAATGCTCTTTGACAAATTAGAGATTCTCTGAAGATTTATTTCGTAAGAAAAAATGGAAAAAGCAGGGGCGGTGCTTGTGGTTCAGTGAGTAGGACGCCAGCCCCATATACCTAGGGTGGCGGGTTTAAACCTGGCCCCAGCCAAAACTGCAACAATAACAACAACAACAAAGTGGAAAACACAGAACTGTATTTCCTAAAAGCAGAAAAATACCTCTTACAAAACAGTAGTAACCCAAATAACTTCACTTTCTATAAAAAATGCAGTGAATGATCAAGCTGGAAGGACAGACTGGACAGAGAAGGAACAAGTTTTAGTGCCTGGAAAAGGGACCAAGAAGTACTTCTATGTTGACAGGATTGTGTGTGTATCTGTGTTTATGTTCTGTGTATGGAGTGATAATTCTGGTTTTCTAAACTTCCATTTGTAATAAGTATTTTCAATAGCAATGGGATGGATAACACAAACAAGGATTACAAATAGAAAAAGTACCCTAGGTAGTTAGTATTCATGAAATGCTGGCACCTACTCTGGGTACATTATATTTTCAAAGTGATTTCATATAAATATCTCTCCAATAACTTTATGAGGTAGAAGGCCATTGCCTAACTTTTTTAAAAAAGTGAACTACGAGTGGAGTGACCTGAGACTTTTTAGACTGTCACAGAACAAGTTAGATGTGATTTTAAATGAAGTCCCTTAAATTCTGGAGGTTGGACCAAATACTATGTAGAACTGGCATTTTTGTTGGTCAAAAATGTTTACTCAGAGGCATAGTTCATTCTAATATATATTATTTTCATATTTCAGACCTCTTAATTTTACTAACGCAAACAAAAGAATCAAGAAAGAAACAAGGTAAGAATGGGATAAAGAAACAATTTTTACAAAGAAAGAAAGAAGAAAAGAAGGAAGGATTGGTTTCTACTCTTATTTTCAGAACAGTTTACAAACTTCTCTTTACTCTTTAAATACTTACGAAGACTGAACGCCAAAATTCAGGATGGAATGGAACTCAAAAGTAGAATCTCCCATTCCTTGATTAAATAAGACAGGAATTGTTGAGTTTTCTCCTTATAAATTAAAATGAAAAAGAAAGAAAAATCATGAATGGGGTTAGTCTGACATAAGCTTTTCTAGCTTTTAAAAATTGTTATTTGATTATTTTAGAAAACTTAGAATATGCTAACGGCAATAAACAATCAACTGAAATTTCTCCATCCAGATAATCATAGATAACACCTGGGTAATATTCTTCTGATCTCCATATAAATATTACATACGCAGATTTTTAAAAAAATACAGTACTGTTGTACATCTGCCTTTTCACATAATAAACTATAAATATCTTTCCACATCAGTAATTCTTGCTCTCTCTCTATTTTTTTCTTGCTCTTATTTTTTATTTTTTTTGAGACAGTCTCACTATGTCACCCTCAGTAGAGTGCCACAGCATCACAGTTCACAGCAACCTTAAACTCTTGGCCTTAAAGCAATTTTCTTGCCTCAGCCTCCTAAGTAGCTGGGATTACAGGCGCCTGCCACAATGCCTGGCTATTTTTTGTTGCAGTTGTCATTGTTGCTTAGGTGGCCAAGACCAGGTTCGAACCCACCAGTCTCACTGTATGTGGCTGGTGCCATAACAACTGTGCTATGGGTGTTGAGCCTATATTTTCATTTTTTTTTTTTTTTTTTGAGACGGAGCCTCAAGCTATCCCCCTGGGTAGAGTGCCATGGCATCACAGCTCATAGCAACCTCCAACACCTGGGCTCCAGCGAGTCTCCTGTCTCCGCCTCCCAAGTAGCTGGGACCACAGGTGCCTGCCACAACGCCTGGCCATTTTTTGGTTGCAGCCATCATTGTTGTTTGGCAGGCCTGGGCTGGGGATTCGAACTTGCCACCTTAGGTGTACGTGGCTGGCGCCTTAGCTGATTGAGCCACAGGCGCCGAACCTGTATTTTCATTTTTAACGACTGTATAAATATGGTTTCAGTAAGGAAGCAAATATTAATGAATAATATTTGATTAGAATCTAAAGCCAAGCTACTTGGATTTGAATACTAGGCTCTGCCACTTACTATAGCAAGACCTTGTCTGGTTGGGCGCAGTGGCTTACACCTGAAACCTGAGCACTCTAGGAGTGCCAGGGTGGGAGGATTGCTTGAGCTGAGGAGTTGAGACCAGCCTGAGCAAGAGTGAGACCTATCTTTATTAAAAATAGAAAAATTACCTGCGTGACATGGTATAGGTCTGTTAGCCAGCTACTTGAGATGCAGGAGGATTCCTTGATCCCAGGAGTTTGAAGTTGCAGTCAGCTATGACAATGCCCCTACACTCTAGCTGAGGTGATAGAGTTGAGACTTTGTCTCTACAAAAACAAAGTGGAGCCCACTTCCCCAAAAAAAACCCTTGTCCAAGAACCAAACCTTTCTGTGGCTCCATTTCCTTATCAAATTGGAATGTCATTTCCTATGGAATGGGTTGTTTTTCAAGATATTTTTCTGACTCTTTTGTTTTCAGTGATATGGTTATCCATTTAAGGTTCACTAAACTTCTTAAGTCTATACATTTGTCTTCTACCAAATGTGGGGAGTTTTCAGCCAAATATTCTTCAAATATTGTTTTCTGCACCATCTTTTTTCCTTTCTTTTTTGGTACTTCAATGACACAAATGTTAGATTAAATAAAAGATTGTCCTATACATTCCTAAGCTATGTTCTTTTTTTTCCTCCATCTCTTTTCTATCCTTCAGATTAACTTCCATTGATCTAATTTCAAATTTACTAATACTTCCTCATCTCCAGTCTACTACTGAGCCTATACAGTTTATTTTTATTTCATACAGTATTTTTTCAATGCTATTATCTCCATTATGTGTGCAGTTTTTTTTTTTTAGTTTCTATTTTTTGTTAACCTCTCTTTCCACTTATTTCAAGAATGTTCACCTTCCTTAAACTTGTATTTCATGGTTATATAGCTGCTTTAAAATTTTTGATTGATAAGTTTAAAATTTAAAACACTTCCAGACTGGCATTTGTTTTTCCCCTGAGAGTTCAAATTTTTCTGGTTCCATTCAAGTAATTCTGGCTTGTATCAGGGATACCTGGCATACTATGTTGGGAGCTCCTATTAACATCCTCTGGAAAAATGTCCATTTTAAACAATGTTTTAATAGGCATCAACTCATTTAGGTTTAACAAGTCTTGTTTCATCTTCAGTGGATGGTGGTTCCAATGTCAGTTTTCAGAGCCTTTGTTATGCTGTATAGCTCTGCCCAGCAAACATGCTACTTAAGTAGTCAGTTGAGACTTGAGTGGTGGTTTATTTTTTTAGAGATCAGGTCTGGTTTTATGGCCCAGGCTGAAGGGCAATGGCTGTTCATAGGCATGATCATAGTGCATTGCAGTCTTGAACTCCAGCCTCAAGTGATCCTCCCTCCTCACCCTTCTAAGTAGCTGGGACTACAGATATGCACCACTGCACCTGGCTTGCTTGATGATATAAATGCAGGTTAATTCTCAAAGCCTTTGCTATGCTTCTTTGTGCCCATTCTTCCCATGTGCAGTTTGGTGGTAATCTCAGGACTTGTGTTGGTCTCAAAATTAGGAGATTCCCTTCAATACCTCTCTCCCAGAAAGGAATCTATAGCTCTCTCCTTTCTGGGATTTTCCACAACTCTCTAGCTCCAAAGGGCTCTTTCCCCAGTTTTTCTGGCCAAAATAACAATTTCTCTGTTTTAGTCTCCTAAGCTGTTGGTCAGATCTCTATGACTGAGATCTTGGATTTTGTGTTACTTATGTCTGTTGCACAGTTCTGTGACTTAGGCTTTCCTTGGTTGAAGTTAGGAAATGAAGGAGGAAAAAAACCTCCAGAGAAACTCATTGCCCATAGTAATTATTGTTTAAATATTGACTTTACTCCCCAATTTGCTTGCTACTGGTTACTTTTTCAGGGACTTTAGATTTTAAAAAATTCTGTGGAAGTATGTTTATTAGAAATTTATTGGGATTTTATGAAATGTCTTTTAAGAAAGCTATTATAATGGCTATATCAGTTTCTTCCTTAAACATACTAACGTAAGACATTTCTATCATTACCCTCTTAGAATAAAAACAATCTGAGCATTGTCCTTTTTGTGCTATGTATTGTCTTCTAAGCATGGTTTTGGTCATATTCCATGGATTTTGATCTGTGTTGTTCTTGTTAATTTCTAAACAGTCAGTGATTTCTCTTTTTCTAGTTTTTTCCTTATATTTAAGAGTTATATAAAAGAAATTTTAAATTCTTAATTTATTATGTTTGGGGGCTTTTTATTAAGTTCTAGTTTTATTATAATGTTGATAGTGTAAATGTCCTACATAAGTTTGATTTTGAAAATTACTGAGATTTTTATATGGCCTCATTGATTAACCACTCTCTGCTTATAATCCACGGACATTTTTTTTTTTTTTTTGAGACAGAGCCTCAAGCTGTCCCCCTGGGTAGAGTGCTGTGGCATCCCAGCTCACATCAACCTCCAAATCCTGGGCTCAAGCGAGTCTCCTGCCTCAGCCTCCCAAGTAGCTGGGACCATAGGCGCCCGCCACCACGCCCGGCTATTTTTTTTTTGGTTGCAGCCGTCACTGTTGTTTGGCGGGCCCAGGCTGGATTCGAACCTGCCACCTTTATGTGGCTGGCGCCTTAGCCACTTGAGCCACAGGAGCCAAGCCAATCCATGGACATTTTGATAAAAGTATACTCTTTAGAGAGAACAAAGGTCTATAAAAATAATATTAAAAGTCAAGCATAATTTAAAACATTCTCTAAGCCATTATTTTAGGACAACTTTTTTTTTTTATTTTAGGACAACTCGAGCAGCTATAATCTTAGAATGATCTTGTAAAAATCTACCATTTTGACTGTGCTTTTGTTAAATTTTCCTTAGGCACCAAAGAATACGGCATGAAAATAAACAGAAACTAAATTATCTCTTCTGTTTTTCCTTCTAAAATGGAAATAAAGATAAAATGATTATACTTTCCTTGCAATTCCTCTTTCACAATCTCTTGGCTCTGCCTCTTTCCCCTAACAAGCCATTCAGTAAGTATTTAGAGAAAACATATCAATGCGTACTCTCACTATCTCTCAGCATCTTATTGTAGGACCAGGCAATTAATCTTATTGAGTTATCTCCTCCCTCCTACCCATCTGATGCACAATCACATTAAAGACCTATCCTAATAAATACTAGGTTCTTGCTTAAAAATTATAATCATTCCATGATTTCTTTCCTTTTTTTTTTGGACAGAGTCATATTCAGTTGCTTTGACTAGAATGTTGTGGCCTTAACCTAGCTCACAGCATGCTCAGACTCCTGGGCTCAAGAGATCCTCCTGCTTGAGTCTCCCAAGTAGCTGGGATTACAGGTGCCAACTACAATACCTGGCTGGTTTTTCTCTTTTTAGTAGAGATACTTAGGACACTCTCGAACTCCTAAGCTGAAGCAATCCACCCACCTTGGCCTCCCAGAGTGGTAGGGTTACAGCTGTGAGCCACCGCGCCTAGTCACACTTTTTCTTTAAATTATGTTCAGTATTTTTCTTCTCTGAAAAATATACACTTCTAAATAAATTAGTAAGTATGTGTAAAAGATACTAATCATTGCGTAAAAGATACTAATCACTCTTACACTTCTTGTTCTTCTTTAGCCACTGAGGTCCTCCTACTATTAAGTGACCTTTCCACTTAAAGCTGTGTTTTAGACCTCCAATTAAACCATTTGAAGGCAAAATGACTTTTTAAAAAACCTGAGTTAAGGCTGAATTTTTGAGACTCAACAATCAGGATACAAAATCAAGATGCTAATCTATAATATTTAAAATTATATTTTAAAGAAACTAAATTCTCTTACGTCAAAGTCATTTTATATTGTTAAATTAAGTAAGAAGAAACCAATATACTGAATTCTCAGAGCTTAAAACAAAGGTCAAAGTGATAGGTACATGCTAAAAAAAAAAAATCACTTCTTTTGCTAGAGAAGTTATTCACCAAACATACTGTTGCCCCATGAGTATTACTTGTAAAAAATATTTTGCTATAAAACAAAGGAGAAAGGGAAATTGATAGGACATTGCCAAACTTACTCGCTGCTATCATCTTCCATCACCCTGTATTTCTAAATGACAAAGTCCAAAATTTTATTCACAGGCCTCAATAACTGCCCCATACTCTTCCTTATTCCCACTGTGTATTCTTGACTCAGGTAGGCCAGGTTTTTCAATGTCTCTGAAGATGCAGTGCTCATACTTCCCTAAAAATGATTTCTCTTTTTTCTACTAAATGCTCTTCATATTCCTGCTACACATCCAGATCTGGTCCAAAGTCATATCAAATCCCACTTTCTCCATGTCATTCTCCCTTACTACTTCAGCCTCTACTGATTAATTACTTCTTAAACATCCTATGAATCCTATTGTTTTGTTCTATAAAATCTGGTTATTGATGCCATTTTCTCTTGTACCATTTTCTTAACTGGACAAGTTTAGAAACATAAAGCCTTGCACAGTGCTTGAGAGTTAAACACTTAAATACTTGGCAACTTAGACTGACTATGGTGATGAGAAATAAAACCATCATCCCCATTTTTCTGTCACTGTCCCTAAAAACATATAACTGGGAGGACATAATAATTAGAGCATACTGGAAGGTGAAATAATCAGGGAAAATGTAGATAAATACAGAAGATATGGATGGTAGAAACAAGACATAAATATTTTGAGCAGACTATCTAGAAATACTCCAGAATATTCTGGAATAGAATGTTTCCAGGTACAGCTCTCATCAATTTTAGATCCAATTGAAGGGATGAGAGAATAATTTTTTAAATACTAGACTTTACCTTCTTCATCCTTTTGATTCATAGCCTGAAAAAAAAATTTTCTTCACTGAATTTTTTTTTTTTTTTTTGAGACAGAGTCTCACTATGTTGCCCTTGGTAGAGTGCCGTGGTGTCACAGCTCACAGCAAACTCAAAACTCTTGGGCTTAAGTGATTCTCTTGCTTCAGCCTCCCAAGGAGTTGGGACTACAGGTGCCCCCGACAATGCCCAGCTATTTTTAGAAATGGGGTCTCACTCTTGCTCACGCTGGTCTGGAACCTGTGAGCTTAGGCAATCCACCTGCCTCGGCCTCCCAGAATGCTAGGATTACAGGCATGAGCCACCATGCGTGGCCACTGGATCTAAGATTTAAATCTAAGCAGTCTACCACCTTGAAGCAATCAGACAGACAAATTGGATAGACAGATTAATCATTGTATATATTGCCTCCTAGTATAAAAAATTATTAAATCGCATAAAGTGGTTTAAGCCCAACTTAGTCTGAACTTCAAAAATCTCTACTTCCTGATATTCAATAAATCTGTTCTTAAAAGTCATACTTTAGCATACTAATTACTTTTAAAAAAAAGATTCTGACATTTTTTCACACAGCTATTATAAAATAAATTTAAGCAAACCTTTAGCATGTCTTATATTATAACCTGATATTCTGGCCAGAACAGTCTGTATCCATCGTGCCAGGGGCAAAAGTTGAGCCAGGGCTTCTGCATTCTCACTGAAAAATGATATTTAAAAATTATTAAAGCCATTGGTACAAAGTCAAACTGTAAAGCTGAACTTGCCGAATCTTTCTTTGGATAAACGGTTGTTTTAAAAAAGTCAAATTCCTCCAGATTAAGGTCCTAGATCCTAGAAACATGTGTCTAAAAATGTAGTTCTTGGGAAGTGGAAGGGAATTTTATTTTTTGTAATTTTTTTTTTTTTTTGAGACAGAGCCTCAAGTTATCCCCCTGGGTAGAGTGCCATGGCATCACAGCTCATAGCAACCTCCAACTCCTGGGCTCAAGTGAGTCTCCTGTCTCAGCCTCCCAAGTAGCTGGGACTACAGGCACCCGCCACAACACCTGGCCATTTTTTGGTTGCAGCTATCATTGTTGTTTGGCGGGGCCGGGCTGGGGATTTGAACCCACCACCTTAGGTTTATGTGGCTGGCGCCTTAGCCGCTTGAGCCACAGGAGCCGAGCCTATTTTTTGTAATTTATTAAATATTTATTGAAATAAGACAAAAACTTCAATAACTACAAACAGAAAAGTAGAACATCATATTAAAATATATTATGTATTTCATTCTATTTTGCTTCCCAATTTTCTTTTCTTTTCTTTTTTTAGAGACAGAGTCTAATTTTATCACCCTCGGTAGAGTGCCGTAGTGTCACAGCGGACAGCAACCTCCTACTCCTGGGCTTAGGTGATTCTCTTGCCTTAGCCTCCTGAGTAGCTGGGACTACAGGTGCCCATCACAACACCCAGCTATTTTTTGTTGTAGTTTGGCCAGGGCTGGGTTTGAACCTGCCACTTTAGGTATATGGGGCTGGTGCCCTACCAACTGAGCCACAGGCGCCGCCCTTTCTTCCCAATTTTCATTTGCTAAAAATGATACGGGCACATGTGGAAATCTAGACACCATAAAAGGAATACTGAGCAGAACCCCTCTTCTTAACAAAGGATATGCTTTAGTTTTATGCTGTACTTTCTTTTTCATCTCTAGCTGACTGTATATGTCAAGCTAATGTCCATCATTGGTGTGTTGTGCATGCCCTCTAGAAAGCACTAGGGGAAGCAATGAGAAAAACAGGTAAAGTCTCTGCCATCATGGAACTTACAATCATTCTGGAGGCTGAGAAATCCGAAATCAACGTACCAGTAGATTTAGTGCCTGTTGAGGACCAGCTTTCTGGTTCATATGTAGTACTTTCTAGCTGGGTCCTCAAAAGGTGGAAGAATGGAAGGGAATTTTAAAAGTATAAAAATGGTTGGGTATAGTAGCTCATGCCTGTAATCCCAGCACTTTTGGGACATGGAGGCAGGAGAATTGCTAGTGGCAAGGAATATAAGACCAACCTGGACAATTGAGACTCTGTCTCAACAAGGAAGAAAAGAAAAAAAAAATACAAGGAATAAGACATCACTCATCATCTGGAAGTTAAGTGTCACTAAATGGAATCACCATTCCAGTTGCTCTCTGATGGACATCTCTGATTGCCTCACACCCAACATTCTAATGTACTAGCTAGTCGTACAAGTTTTACCTTTTAAAGTATCAAATTGATCACTTCTTTCTACCTCTAACACTACTATCTTAGTCCAAGTCACATCATCTCTCCCCTGGATTATGACCTCAATAATAAGGAGTAGTCTTATTTCTACTCCTGTGTTTCACTAAGTATGAATTCATCATACAGCAGCTAGAAGGATCTTCTAAAATGTAAATCGGACCATTATCGCCCCCCTGTTCAAAATACTTCAGTGGTTTTTCATCACACATAAAATAAAGATTCTAAATTTTTTTTTTGAGAGATGTCCCACTCTGTTGTCCAGGCTATAGTGCAGTAGCATTGTCATAGCTCATTGCAGCCTCAAACTTCTGGGTTCAAGGGATGCTCCTGCCTCAGCCTCTCAAGGGGCTGGGACTAGAGGTATGTACCACCATGCCAGGCTGATTTTTCTTTCTTTCTTTCTTTCTTTTTTGTGGAGATAGAGGTCTCGCTCTGTTGCTTAGACTGGTTTTGAGATCCTAGCCTCAACTGCCATTTGGTGTGGCCTAAAAATTTGAATTTCTAATTTCAGTTCATAAGTCCTTTTGTGGTCTGGTCTTTGCTTGTTCATTCTAGTCATGCTGCCTTCTTGCTGTGCCTCAAACAAGTTGACTAGGTTTGCTTTTGATATTGCCTGTGGTTAGAAATCTTTTCCCCCTTCTGGCGAGTAGCACTATGCCCAGCCAACCACTTTTCTTTAAAACTACTAGCTTGAGGGCAGGAGCAGTGGCTCATGCATGTAATCCCAACACTTTGGGAGGCCAAAGTGGGAGGTGCACTTGAGGCTAGGAGTCTAAGACTAGACTGGGGAACATAGTGAGACACTCCTCTACAGGAAATAGAAAAATAGGCCAGTGTGACAATGTGTGTCTATAGTCCAGTTACCCTGGACTATAGGAGCCTGACATGCAAGGTTCATTTGAACTCTGGACTTCAAGGTTACAGTAAGCTCTGATCATACTATTACACTCCACACCAGCAGTCACAGTGAGATCCTGTCTCAAAAAACCAAAACAAATCAGAACAAAAAGCAAACAAAAAAACTTGCTTGTTCCAATATGGCAGAGACAACAATCTCCAAATTAGGTTTTCCCATGACATGGAATAGTAGAGATGGAGCAACTATTTATTGACCCTGTTTGCCAAACTTACCCCCTTTGAACTCTTATGTTATGAAGACATGTTAAAGGTGTTTTTATTTAAAAAACCATTTTCTTTAGCAGAACTTAGATTATCCTTACAAATTCACTGAGTTTTAAACTGGAAATAATAACAATATGAATAATAGTGTTATTACCACGTAGAATAATGAACATATAGAAACATAAAATTAGGTATCCAGGTTGTCATTAAAAACAATGAATTTGCTGTTCAATTCCATTGATAGATGATCAAATATAAAAATTTTAAAACTCTGAATGCTCAAACACTATCCAAAGATACACAATAAATCTAGCATTTTATTTACTTTTATAGTTAACATTTTGTCCATGTCTCTAAAGCTTAGTACTGGATCTTCAGAAAAATAGAATTAAAATAATAGGCTTGGTGCCCGGAGCACAATGGTTACAGCACCAGCCACATACACCAAGGGAGGTGGGTTCAAACTTGGCCCAGGCCAGCTAAACAACAATGACAACTGCAACAAAAAATAGCCAGGATTTGTGGCAGGTGCCTGTAGTCCCAGCTACTTGGGAGGCTGAAGCAAAAGAATCACTTAAGTCCAAAAGTTTGAGGTTGCTGTGACGCAACGGCAGTCCACCCAGGGCGACATAGTAAAACTCTGTCTCAAACAAAAAAAGAAAAACAAATAATTATAATACAAAGACATTTAGAGCTCCAAACTTCAAATGGTAACTCTGATAGTGGCAAAGGGCCATATTGTAGAAATGATTTTTTCTGCATCTTTTCTCTTTATGTGAGTCCTAAGACAGAGAATTCTATTTACTTTATAGGTATTGGAAAATACATGTACAATATAAAGATTTGAACAAACGAACATTCTAGTTCTTCTAGAAACCAAAATATTAGGCTTTTATAATCATATTTTGAAAATATAAGTTACAAAATGAAAACATATTAATCCCCTTAAAGAGTAAAGAATAACTTAATAGCAATCTAATAAAAACAAGCACAAATTAAAGAACTAAAGACAGTTTTAAAAAAATTAACCACAATTTGGATGGGCGCAATGGCTCACGCCTATGGTCCTAGCACTCTGGGAAGCCAATGTAGGCAGACTGCTTGAATCCAGCCTGAGCAAGAACAAGACCCAGCCACTACTAAAAGTAAAAAAACTACCAGGCATTGTGGTGGGCACATGTAGTCCTAGCTTCTCGGGAAGCTGAGGCAAGTGGATTGCTCAACCCCAAGAAAGCCCAAGAGTTTGAGGTTGCTGTGAGCTATGATGATGCCATGGCACTATACTCAGGGTGACAGAGTGAAACTATGTCTCAAAAAAAAAAAAATTAACTACAATTTAAATTAAAATATACCTGTTTATCTTTTGAGGTTGCAAAGGAATAATGGGGATCACAGTATTACACAGAGACTTGCAAAGAGGGCAAAGATATTCTCCACTCTCCAGGTCAAAAAGGTCGACATGAATGCGCTGCTGAGAGCTCAGCTGTACAGCTTCAAAATACCTGCAAAATTCCAAAGACACAGGCCCCTTTAGAAATACATACATACTTTTGCTTTAATCCAAGCAAAATAATCTGAAATTTTTGCTCCAATAAACACTTTCAGAACTCATATGGCAACATTCACAAGTTATAATCACATTGAGAGAACCAACAGGCTGCCTATTCTTTCGGGGGCAAACTGGAAAATACATCAGGGCAGATACCAATTTGAAATAAGTTCACTAAATGGTGACTTGTCTTCTGCCTCAACAACAATGTAGACACTACTTCCCTCAGTTTCCAATGACCAACTGAAGTAGTGAGAGCAATGATAGGAAAATTATACGGGGCATTTTTGTTTTTTGGAGACAGAGTTTTACTATGTTGCCCTCGGTAGAGTGCTGTAGTGTCACAGCTCACAGCAACCTCCAACTCTTGGGCTTAAGCCATTTTCCTGCCTCAACCTCCCAAGTAGCTGGGACTACAGGTGCCTGCCACAAAACCCAGCTATTTTTTGTTGTAGTTGTCATTGTTGTTTAGCTGGCCCAGGCCGGGTTCAAACCTGCCAGCCTCGGTGTATGTGGCTGGTGCTGTAACCACTGTGCTATGGGTGCCAGGCCTATATGGGGTATTTTAATCTAATGTTGAATGGGTAAACTATATAAAAGATTTCTCAGGAATCACATTTCTAAATTTTTATATTTTTCAGAGATAGAATACCTCTTGTCCTATTCTTCTCAACAGTACTTTTCACTGTATGTTTTGAAGCATATGAGATTTTTTATAAAAATTACTGCTCCTTTTATATGAACACTGATAGTGAGTGACTGAGTAATTTGTGGAGAGCAAGCAGAAAGGTACAGTGAAATATTATGTTGATAACTTTACACATCACTTTCTAAGGTTGATAATAATTAGTACCATGCAAACAGAATTAGTAATTAAAACTGCTTCAATTATCAAATAAGGAAAGAAGACATGAAAAAACATGCCTTTTTGTGGCCTTGAATGAACTTCAATGTTCCTAGTCTCTTTCAAGAACATGTCAGAAGGACAACTTACTTCTGCCAGCACACTGCGTGCATTACATGACCACAGCTTCCTGTATAAGTTCCATATGCCAAATCTGGATCCATGAAAAGTGGGTCCAGGGTTTCTGGTACAGGAAGACAAAAAGTAAGAGATATATATTCATCTCTTCCTACGTTACGAAGGAGTGGGGAGAGAGGTAGGTTATTAGGTCCATAGTTTAATCATGAACTTTCTTAGTAATGGTGAAGAAAAATGTCACAATACCATTACAGCAGGATAGATATTCTTTATAGTAATAAAACAGAGAAAAGAATAAAACTAGACTATCAGGTATGATTCTAAAATTAGTAATGATTAATGAAACTCTGATTTACATTTTAATTTTGAACATTAGGTTTAAACTACATTATCTGGTTGTTAAAGTGATTTTCTATATTTCAAACATAATTTGCTTTTATAATTTTACTTGACTGGATAATAATTTAAGGGGATATTTAGGGGAATTGACCTAGTGGGGAAAAGCATGGATTACAGATTAAAAATTCTGGTTTCATCAACTTAAACTCTTGACCTCAGGCAGGTTACTTGACTTCTCAGTGCCTCAGTTCCCTCATCTGTAAAATGGAACCATTTTGATTTAATTCATAGAACTTTTGTGAGGATAAAGAAGTAATTACACATAAAGCACTTAACAAGTGCCTGATACTGATTACTGTTAAGTAATTAATAAATGTCAGCCTTTACTATTATTATTTCAAAGGTACTTTAAAAATAAAGCAGCTAACTCCTGATGTGATATAAATGAAATATATTTCCGAATTAGCATTCTTGCCAAGAAAATGCTTAACATGAACCTAATCATGAGGTAACACATCAGACAAATTTATAATACGAGACTTTATACAAAACAATTAGCCTGAACTCTTAAAAAAAGTCTACCTATGGAAGACATTTTGAGAATGGATGGGGAAATGTGAATTTTATATTAGATGATATTTCTGAACTCTTACTTTCTTAAATATAATAATGGCATAGTAGATTTTTAACAGATTATCCTTAGTTTTAGAAAATCCATGTGGAAATATTTAGGGATGAGATGGCATGATTCCTGTAACCTATTTTCAAATGGATCAGAAAAAAAGAAAAAGAAACAAAAACAAAAAATAGCGATAAATAGGCAAACACCTAGACAGAATGAGCAACGTGGCCAGTGCTAATAAAAAGTAAAAATTAAAAAACAAAAAAGCAGGGTGGCGCCTGTGGTTCAAAGGAGTAGGGTGCCAGCCCCATATATGGGAGGTGGCGGGTTCAAACTTGGCCCCAGCCAAAAACTGCAAAAACAAAAAAAGCAAAGTAGCCAACATAGCCTGTAAAAACCTAGAGTCATTTTGCATATGGGTAAACTGTAGTCTGAACAAATAAAACTAAATACAACCTCACTCCCAAACTTCTTTCAAATAGTATTTTTTCTGATTGTAAGGTATGAAAAGAAACGCTCAAAAAATATTTATTAAACAACACATACCCCCTGAGAGTTCTACGGGCTTTCCCCTGTGCTGGGTTAAGGCAGTAGATTTCTGGACACAGGCTGATAGGACCATGGCATTATTTTCTATTTTCACCTCTTGTTCTTCTTGGCAGAGGATGCAGGTCAGCACTTCCTTTTCAGTAACAGATGGACCCCGTTTAGGACCCAAAGCAATTCTAGAGTAGTCACTGACTGCTGGGGTGCTACCAAAAGAAACAACCAGAAATGAGGACACACATTTTGGTCACTTGTCTCTATATTTTGGTATATTTTAAATAGCCATAAGCAAGAAACTTAAGAATAACAATTTTTAAAAATTGATAATTTAGCAATATTAACTTAAAAGCTTCCCGCCCTCTGACCTTCCTGGCTTTTATCAGTTATGTGCTTATTATAAAATACAAGTGCTGCTAAGAGTAAAAAAAAAAAAAAAAAAAAAAAAAAAAAATCATAAAATAGAATGTATACATAATATTTAATTTACTGTAATAACAAGCTTAGTTATTAGTTTTTTTAATATAAAATTCATGCTTGATTCTGGGAAGATGGCCGACTGGTAGCAACCCTAGTCAGAGGCTCCTGAGCAAAGGAAGAAAAGCTGGTTGGAATCAGAATCCATGAAGCCAAAGACGGGGAGCTGAGCCCAGAAAGAAGTTTGGCAAGCTATAAATCCAAGGAAGATCATTTAAGAACATAAAATACAGGTAGAAAGCGGGCCCCAAAACTGCTTGCTAGAGCTGCCCACCTCCCACGGGTGGCGGGTGGCCGCAGAGAAGCCCCCTGCGCAGGGCAGCCACGGAAGTACTTGCTAAAGCCTAGCGCACCCCCATGGGTGGCAGTGGACGAGTCCCCAACTTTGGGAGGACCCAGAACTGCTTCCTAGAGCCGCACAGCCAACAGGCGGCAGAGAAGCACCCCGCCCCAGGGCTCTGGGCAGGTCTAGAACTGGTTGCTATAGCCGCAAGCCTCCCGCTGGTGGCGGGTGGCCGGAGAGGAGTTCCCCAGCTCCAAGCAGCCACAGAAGTACTTGCTAGAGCCTTGCGCACCCCCGCGGGTGGCGGCAGATGAGTCCCCCACTCTGGGAGGATCCAGAACTGCTTGCTAGAGCCGCGCACCCCACAGGCGGCAGAGAAGCACCCTGCTCCAGGGCTCTGGGCAGGCGCAACTGCTTGCTAGAGCTGCACACCTCCTGCTGGCGGCAGGTGGCAGCAGAGGACTTCCCCTGCTCCAGGCAGGCGCAGAATCACTTGCTAGAGCCCTGCGCACCTCCATAGGTGGCAGCGGATAAGCCCCCCACTCTGGGAGGGCCCAGAACTGCTTGCTAGAGCCACGCACCCAACAAGCGGCAGAGTAGATCCCTGCTCCAGGGCTCTGGGTGGGTGTAGAACTGCTTGCTAGAGCTGCACACCTACTGCAGGCTGCGGGTGGCCACAGAGGATTTCCCCTGCTCTGGGCAGGCACAGAACTACTTGCTACAGCCTCGCACACCCTGCGGGCAGTGGCAGAGGCGCCCCCTACTCTGGGAGGACCCAGAACTGCTTGCTAGAGCCGTGCACCCCACAGGCGGCCAAGGAGATCTCCGCTTCAGGGCTCTGGGTGGGCCTAAAACTGCTTGCTAGTGCCACAGGTGTCCTGCGGGCAGTGGCGGAGGAGTCCTCCATTCCAGGCAGACCCCAAACAGCCTTCTAGAGACACACACACCCCAAGGGGGCCAGCGGAGGAGTTCCCTGCTCCAGGCACCTGTGCTGGGTGGGCCCAGACTTGCTTGCTAGAGCCATGCGCGCCCTGCAGGAGGCAGTGGAAGAGTCTAGCCCTCTGGGCGGGCCAAGAACTGTTTGTTAGAGCCACGTGTGTCCCACAGACGGAGGTAGAGGAGTTCTCCACTCCAGCTCCCAGGCTGGGAGGGAATAGATCAGCTTGCTAGTGCCACACACGTCCAACAGGCCATGGTGAAGGAGTCCTCCACTCCCCCCAGCTACTTTGGTGGGGCTGAACTAAGACTGATCTGGTCGCTTGCGTAACCTACACTACCGCTGCCATTCCCCCACCCCCTGGCTGCTCCAGGGTGCTGAACTAGGACTGATCCAGCCGGTCTCCTGCCCACTGGTTGCCCCAGTAGGCTGAACCGGCCACGCACACTCCCATGCAGCTGCTGCCGTTCCACTGCACCCCAGTTGCCCCAGCACCCGAGAACTGGGAGTAAACAACAGACACGCTCTGCCTCTCTCTCTGGGCAACCAGAAGAAGCCACCTACTGAACAGTTCTGATAAAGCCTCCAAACAAGGTAAACTCAGAATGGGGCGGAATCAGCGGAAAAACTCTGGCAACTCGAATAACCAGAATAGATTAACTCCCCCAAGGAAAAATGGGGCAGACGTAATTGAAGACCCCATCCACAAGCAAATGGCTGAAATGTCAGAAATTGAGTTCAGAACGTGGATAGCAAATAAGATTAACAGAATGGAAGAAAGGAAGGAAGTAGAAGTTCAAGAAATGATTCAAAAGATCTCTCAAGAAATTATTCAAAA
>CAUYQV010063564.1:0-53121 GCA_963574575.1 Galagoides demidoff
GTGGCAGGTGCCTGTGGTCCCAGCTACTTGGGAGGCGGAGGCAGGAGACTCACTTGAGCCCAGGAGTTGGAGGTTGCTATGAGCTGTGATGCCATGGCACTCTACCCAGGGGTATAGCTTGAGGCTCCATCTCAAAAAAAAAATCAGCAAAAGGAATGCAGGTAATGCTCAGGATATAGTGTTCAGCAAAAAAAAACAAAGGTACAGTGTAATTAAGTTTATATATATGTATATGTTTATACATATACACGTTATGGCTATATATACACACAAATACACATGCGTATGTTTGTGCTTAAGAAAAATTACAGAAAATATTCCAAAAAGTTAATATGGAGTGGTGGATTTGTTTTTCTTTCTTTATATACTCATCTCTATTTTTTAAATATTGTATACTTTTAGTATAATCAGAAAGAAAAATGAAATTATTTTTATTTTTTAAGAGAAATAACAATGCTTGATTGCTCACTCCATCTGAATCATGCTAAGCAGGTCTTAAGGATTTATTTCATTCAATCCTCACCAAAGCCTATACAGTGGGTAGACGGGGTGGACACTCTGATTATGCCCCCATGGCTCTACAAAGCCAACTAAAAAAGCCTCAACTAACAAAGAAAGAATCTAAAGACAAGCCATGGAACCCAACTTCCTTAGGCACTACACACAGAAAGAAGTCCCAGGCCCAGAGTACAGGTTCCTTTTTGTTCTAACAGTCCAACTGAGGAACCTAAGGAGCACAGACATCACAATAAGGGGGTTAGTGCTATAGAATAATGTTTATGCTAGGTGCAGTGGGTCACGCCTGTAATCAGTCACGACCAGCCTAACCCAAAGGGAGACCCTCATCTCTAAAAACAGCCAGGTGTTGTGGCAGGCATCTGTAAGCGCAGCTACTTGGAAGGCTGAGGCAAGAGAATCACTTGAGTCCAAGAGTTTGAGGTTACTGTGAGCTATGATGCCATTGCACTCTACTGAGGGTGACAAAGTGAGACTGTCTCAAAATAGAAATTAAAAAAGCATAAAACAAACAAGAACAAAACTGAAAAATGTTTATGTCTCTCACCCATATGTTGAAATCTTTTTTTTTGTTTTTTTTTGCAGTTTTGGCCGGGGCCGGGCTTGAATCTGCCACCCCTGGTATATGGGGCCTGTGCCCTACTCCTTGAGCCACAGGCACCACCCCTCCCATTTTTTTTAGAGACAGAGTCTCATTTTGTCACCCTCAGTAGAGTGCCATGGCGTCACAACTCAATTGCCCTCTACCTCTTGGGCTTAGGCAATTCTCTTGCCTCAGCCTCCCGAGTAGCTGGGATTATAGGCACCTGCCACAACACCCAGCTATTTTTTTGTTGCAGTTTGGCCGGGGCCAGATTTGCCCTACTCACTGAGCCACAGGCACTGCCCTTGTATGTTGAAATCTTAACCTCCAATGTGACAATATTTGGAGGTGGAGCCTTGAGATAATAGATCTTAAGGACAAATCTCTTATTAGTGCCCTATATAGAGGCCCTTGCCCCTTCCATGCTGCAAGGAATTGGCAGGACAGGGATCTAAGAAATAAGGAGTGGGCCCTCACCAGACAATGGACTTCCAAACTCCAAACCTGCATGTAAACTGTTGTTTATAAGCCACCCAAGCCGATTAAAATAGCAAGCAAAACAAAGAAGAAGCCCTAAGAAATGGAATCTAGCATGCAGTGATCACCTCACACAGGGCTAGGAGGTAAGAGAAGTTGTGTAAATCCCTGTTTCCAATAACTGACAATACAGGAAGAACCAGCCATAAAGAAAGGAGGTGAAAATGAAAGTGTATGCTTGAAGGAGGCACAAGTTACCTGCCGGGAGAGTAGAGGGACAGAGTACTGAGAAGACTTTGGTGATTACGTGGAAATGGACAAAAGTATAAGGAAATGAAAAGCACCCACACCTAGGGAGGCTGAGTCAGGAGGAAAAGCCTAATGAAGCTTGAGTGTCTGCCATGGACACTATTAAGAAACCTAAAACATCTCTTCCAAATGAAGTCATTCCCTTCCCAAGAAGCATGTAGGCCCTGTAACAGATAGGCACAAAGGCCATACCATCCAAAGCAAGAGAATATACTAGACAGTTTCCTCAGGTACCAGGCTTGTCAACCAGTTCCACAATACTCTCTTTCTTCCCTGGCTGTACTTTGCTTCTCTGTCCAGAGGAAGAGGGATAGCCTGATTAGACAAGGTCCCAAGGCATCGTCCATTCCACACCAACAGCATGGGAGCACTTTGTCCATCAGCCAAAGAACAAAAAGACACCCAGTCACGGCACTCAGGATAAAGATAATAGTTTCTGAGCAATTACTGACATTCTTAGTGCTACTTTTCTCCCTTTTTTTTTTTTTAAAGAATTCTGTGAGTGATATATAAAGGGAAAAGCCCAGAACCCTTTTAGAGATTTTTGTCAGCATTTCTGCACCAGCAAATGCAGTCATCATCCCACTGTCTACAGCAACACCTGCAGGTTGAGAGCCTGAACTGCAGGCGCAATGACTGCTGACACCTGACAGCATATGCCAAGGAAACCAACACCAAACCCTACTGCAATGGAATCCAAGAGGCCTCTTAAGAGGTGGCAGATTAGTAAGGACAACTTAAGATGCTATAGAAGTCTTACCCCTTATTCCTTCCCAATACTAATTAAGTCTACAGGCTCGGCGCCTGTGGCTCAAGTGGCTAAGATGCCAGCCACATACAACTAAGGTGGCGGGTTCGAATCCAGCCAGGGCCCGCCAAACAACAATGACGGCTGCAACCAAAAAATAGCTGGGCATTGTGGCAGGCGCCTGTGGTCCCAGCTACTTGTGAGGCTGAGGCAGGAGACTCGCTTGAGCCCAGGAGTTGGAAGTTGCTGTGAGCTGTGATGCCACAGCAGTCTACCTATGGGGACAGCTTGAGGCTCTGTCTCAAAAAAAAAAAAAAGTCTACAAGCACTGATCACCCTGTCAAGTATGACACAAACACTGACACTCAAACAATACTCTTTTTTTTTTAATGAAGAAGTTGAATATTTTATTATTTTGCTGCAAAGTTGTTGCTCACGGTATAAAAATAGCACCAGCAAATGCAGTGTATTACAAAATTAAGATAATATCCAACCAAGAAAAACTTCTCCACTCCCAGTTAATTCCAATGGAAAGATCATTAAGTATTCCAACTCAAATCCTGACATGGATGAAAGCAAGTTACAATATTATATAAGGCTTAAGATAACAATGTTAATCATTCATTACATAATTTTTATAACTAGTTTTTATCCTGAAATATGAATACTAGAGGCTAGTCTGAAAATCATAGCGTGTTTTGAAAAAGATACATATTTTGTTTATCTACAACCATTAGAAAGTTAAGGACTATTTTCTTTCATTAGCAGTGTTGACCTACCCAGCACTAATTAAAGACAACTGTGCTGGATTAAGTTATTTCACACTAGTTTATTCAGGAGTTCCATTTTCACTCCTCAATAGATTTTACGTATCTCTCATAAGCTTCTTCACTCATTACTTCATCTGGTTCTGAAGGGTTACTCAGGGTCATCTTGATCAGCCAACCATCTTCATAACAAGATTTATTGACAAGTCCTGGATTTTCTGCCAGAGCTTCATTAATTTCAGTTACTTCTCCTGATAAAGGAGAATAGAGTTCACTAGCAGCTTTCACACTTTCCAAAGCATCAAACTCATCTTGTTTGTTTAATTTTGTCCCAACTTCAGGTAGACTACAGTAAACAACATCTCCCAAAGTTTCCTGTACAAAATTGCCACTGTCCCAACACCATTCTCTGCTGTCACCCATTCATGTTTCTCTGTGAATTTATGCACTGCGAGCAGAGCGGGTCCCATGCACAGCGTCGGGACGGCACCTGCTCCCAGCCGCCAGGACCACAGCAGGCAGGGCGAGGCAGGCGCAGAGGCTGAGCGCAGGCTACAGGCCATAGCCCACAGGGTCCACGCCACCCGCAGTGCCATGTTCACAGGGGCCTCAAACAATACTCTTTTACAGTCTTTACTATGGACAACTCTAAAAACTGCTAAGTATCCACCCAAAGCAAGAGAATATACTGAATAGTTTCCTCATGTTCTACCAGGCTTGTCAAACAGTTCCATGACAGTCTCTTCCCTGGCTGTACTCTGCTTCCCTGTCCAGGGCAGGAGGGAGAGCCTGTTGGAGGAGGGCCCATGGCACTGCCCATTCCACGCCAACAGCATGGTAGCACTCTGTCCATCAACCAAGGAACAAAAAGACACCCAGTCCCAGTACTAAAGACAAAGATAACAAGAAAGAGATGCAAACAGCATGCTTTTTGTACAGTCTGTGGAACCATGAGCCAAATAAACCTCTCTTCTTTATAAATTACCCAGCCTCCAGTATTGCTTTACAGCAACAATAAACGGACTAAGACAGCCACCAAGTAGAAAGGTTAGTCTGTCCTGAAACCCATCCAAGTCTGCACTCTAAACTTAGTACTAAGGTAGAATGCACAAAAGAAACTATTAATTCTAATCCAAAACACAACTCCTTGGTTCAAGAATTTAAAAATTAGGGTCTCTGCAAGAGAGGAAGATAGCTGTTCTAGTCTATTACTCAGAATCAAAAATAAATGCCCTTTTAAAATTCTTTAGAAATTATAAAAGGAATGCAAAAAAATTAATGAAACAAAACGTATGCTAATTATAGAAAAACTGGAAAATAGGCCAGGTGCGGTTGCTCACATCTGTAATCTTAGCACTTTGGGAAACTGAGAGGACTGCTTGAGGCCAGGAGTTTTGAGACCAGCCTAAGCAACAGAGAGAGACCCTGTATGTACAAATATAAAAATTTAAAAAGTAGCAAGATGTGGTGGTACATAACTATCGCCCTAGCTACTCAGGGGGCTGAGTGAGGCACCCCTTGAGCCTAGAAGTCTGAGATTGCTGTGAGCTATATATAATTACCCCACTATGGCACCTATCATCCCAGCTACTCAGGGGGCTGAGTGAGGCATCCCTTGAGCCTAGTTGCTGTGAGCTATAATTACCCCACTGTACTCTAGCCCAGGTGACAGATGGATGAACGGATGGCCAGACAAGCAGAAGGGAAAAATATATAAAATACAGCAATGGACAAAGATGAAAATGAAGAACAATAAGAATTCCAGCACTGTGATTACCATTATTGATCATTATTTCCTTCTAGGCCTTTTTTTGACATATATATAAATTTAAATGTTTTCCAAATTCAGTGTTAGATTGTGCAGTCGGAATCTTCCTCTTCTGGTTTAACATTACATCATAAAAACATCTGTGTAAGTCAAGGTTCAACCAAAGAAACAGACTAAGCAATACATACAGTCAGCCCTCAACATCCATAAGTTCTGCATCCATGGGTTCTGCCTCTGTGTATTCAATCAACAGCAAACTGAAAATATTCCCCCCAAAATGGATGGTTTCATCAATACAGAGTGTCCCACTTTTTCTTGTCACTTGTCTAGTCACAATGCAGTTTAACAACTATTTGCATAGGATTTAGACTGTATTAGGGATTATAAGTAACAATATGATATGATAAAGTATATGGGAGGATACAATTATGTCATATGCAAATACTATAACATTTTATATAAAGGATCTGAGCAAACGTGGATTTTGGTATCTATAGGTGGTCCTGGATGCCAGGGGATAACTGTATTCACTAAGAGATTTATTGCAAAGAATTGGCTTATGTGATTGTGAGGCTAGCTAGACTGCAATTTTGAACTCCTGCGGTCAAACTATCCTTGTGCCTCAGCCTCCTGAGTGCTGGAACTAAAGACCATGGGAAGCCACTGTGGAACTTGCCAGAAACTAAGTACAGCTACTGTCCACAGGAGGAATTTCTTCTACTTCAGCAGAGCCTTTGCTCTGTTCTTTAGGCTTTTAGCTGATGGTTCAGTACTACTCAGATCACTTAGGATAATAGCTCTCATTTAAAGTCAACTGATTATGACTTTGATAACATCTACAGAATACCCTGACAGCAATAACCAGATGTTATGTTTGAATAACTGGGGACTATAGCCTAAGCAAACTGACACACAAAACTGACCACCACAGTAATCTTCAAAAACATTCTACAAGGGCCAGGCTTGGTGGCTCATGCCTATAATCCCAGCACTTTGAGAGGCCAAGGCAGGAGGATGACTTAAGGCCAGGAGTTCGAGACCAGCCTGGGTAACATAGCGAGACCCCATCTCTACAAAATTTTTTTAAATAGCTGAATATGGTGACACACACCTATAGTTCCAGCTACTCAGAAAGCTGAGCCAGGAAGCTGAGGCACGGGGACACTTCATATAAGTCCAGGAATTCAAGGGTGCAATGAGCCACTATCACACCACTATACTCCAGCCTGAGTGACAATAAGACCCTATCTCTAAAAAAAAAAAAAAAAAAGTAAAATAAGGGGGTGGCACCTGTGGCTCAAAGGAGTACAGCACCAGTCCCATATGCCAGAGGTGGCAGGTTCAAACCCAGCCCTGGCCAAAAACTGCAAAAAAAAAAAAAGTAAAATAAAAACGTTTTATAAATGTATTTATTTATTCACTTACTAAAAAATTCAGCATCATTTCAAAATTTGCTGACATAAATAATGCCTGAATAAATAAAACTCAGATGAACAATGCTATATAGATTGTGTCCCAAAATTCATGTTAAATCTTTTTTTTTTTAATTGAATGGTAACTATGTACATTAATGCACTTCTGGAGTACAGTGTGGTGTTTTCACATACAATTTTAAACATTTCCATCAAACTGGTTAACATAGCCTTCATGTCATTTTCTTAGTTATTGTGTTAAAACATTTATATTCTACTCTTAGAAAGATTCACTTGTACCCTTGTAAGATGAACCATAGAAGTGATCCCTCCAATTCTCCTCCCTCCCCCATCCCCATATTCTTAGGCTGTTATTAGGTTATAGCTTTCATATAAAAGGTATAATTAATTTCATAATAGGGGTGTGTACATTGGATACTTTTTCTTCCATTCTTGTGATACTTTGCTAAGAAGAACATTTTCCAACTCCATCCATGTGAACATGAAGGATGTAAAGTCTCTATCTTTCTTTATGGAGAAAAGTATAGTATACTTTACTATAGCATAGTATAGTATACTTTACTATAGTATATAGTATAGAATACTATAGTTGCATAGCATTCCATGGTGTACATATACCACAGTTTGTTGATCCATTCATGGATCGATGGACACTTGGGCTTCTTCCATGACCTGGCAATTATGAATTGGGCTGCAATAAACATTCTGATACAAATATCTTTGTTGTAATGTGATTTTTGGTCATCTGGGAATATACCTAATAAAGGAATTGTAGGGTCAAATGGCAGGTCAATTTTTAGTTCTCTAAGTATTCTCCACATGTCTTTCCAAAAGGAACGTATTAGTTTACACTCCCACCAGCAGTGTAGAAGTGTTCCCTTTTCTCCACATCCACACCAGCATCTCTGGTTTTGGGATTTTGTGATATGGGCTAATTTTATTGGAGTTAGGTGATATCTCAAAGTAGTTTTGATTTGCATTTCTCTGATCATTAAGGATGGTGAGCATTTTTTCATATATCTGTAGGCCGTGCACCAATCTTCTTTCTCTTCAAGTCCCTTGCCCACCCTGAGATGGGATCACTCATTCTCTTCTTGCTAATAGAGTATTAATGTCTTAACACAATAATTAAGTGAGGTGAGGCTATGTTAACCAGTTTTATATAAGTATTTCAAATTGTATATAAAATAAGCACATTGTACTCCATAAATTCATTAATGTACACAGATGTGACTTGATAATAATAATAAAACAAAGCAGCAAGTTTGTGCTGGAGTGACAAGAGAGAGTCACTCACAATGAGGTGAGAGGAGCTGAATCTGGAAGGAAGAGATAGCCTTCAGAGAGAAGAGGTCCTCCAGGAGAACCTGTTCCATGGACAACACCATGGAATCTCAAGAAACCCTTCAAGAATAGAGTTTCTCAGTAAACTACTCTGGTTGGAACAAAGGGGGCCCTTGAGGTGGCCAATGTACACCCAGAGGTGTAATGCATGCCCTGTAAGAACTCCTCGGAGCATTTAATTTGATGACTAAATTTCTACAGCACTGAAGAGGTGAAACCTGTAATAAATGAGGCCTGTCAACATCAAAACATCCTCCCACCTTGTCCCTTTAGGGGAGTAATGAGGATGAAAACATCATTTACAAGAAAGGACAAATGGAGGTTACAGATATTCTCAGCTGATGCTTAGAAGAGCAGTGCCACTAAGGAGAAGTGTGCAAATGGGTACATGAGTACTGCTGGCTGAGGTTTTAAGGATGTTGTATGAGATCCTTGTTTTTTACATTGCAGTTCCATTTTCTTTCTGTGTCCCCTTTACTATATCATGACATTCCCATTTAAACCGAATGTAAAGATCAAAACATGCACACATAATTGTGCACACACACACATGATTGTGCACTTGTATGTGCACACACAGACACATATACATGCTCAGGTTCCCAAGCACACAGCTTCCTCCAGCCTCGCTTCTATTTCCTCTCATCTGGCAGCTTTCAGAATAATCTCACCCACCTGTTAAATCAGAAAATGTCAAGTTTAATTTATAACAGTGAGTAGAAACAGGATGCTACAGAAAGCATTTTAATTAAAATCCTTTAATTGGATACATGCTTCTTGTGAAAAGGGAGCTGTGGAGAGGGCCTCTTTGTCGGCACCTTTCACTCCACTCGCAGAGATTGCTGCAGGAATGGCCTTGCAATTGGAACCAGCCCTCTGGGGTGGGAGAAGTGGGGAGGGGGCTAGAGGCTGAAAGAGGGAAATTTGGAGCAATAGATGAAGGACAAAGGGGGTGAATGGCAATGGATTTTGTGCAGAAACACAGCCTTGGTGTTTTCCGGAGGCAGTTCTGTGGAAACCTATTGGCTCCTTTCATGTTGGTTTCTCCTTAATCCTTTCCTCATCCTCAGGATGGGACAGGCTCCAGGGGAATCCATGACTACTCCTGACTTCAGGCATTGCTTTAGGAAATCTTGGCACGTAGGTCAATTGGTGAGTGTGGAAGGTGGGCGAGTGACAGCACGGTGTTGGGGGAAGCCCAGTTTTTGCACCTGGAGCTCCCTAAGTGACAGCACTTAGCACTGTCCAGCCTACCCTGCAGGAAAGAATGCGTTGGACTCAATTAGAGTCCAGTTTATGGACTGGACTGTGTGCTAAAGTGAGAGGTACCATCTGGAAACCCTCCTGAGAGCTCATGTGGGGTGACAGCAAGTAAGTGTGCCAAGAGAGCAGAAAGGCATGGAAGTGTTTTACTGGATACGCTTGAAGTAGCTGAGAGGAGTGGGAATTGGAAAATTGGAAGCCGTTTCAGCATCAGGTACCTTGCCAAGGAAAAAGGACCCTAAACTGAGTTCAGAAAGATGGGGCAGGAGAAAAGGATTTTCACCTGCTTGGTTTTGCTTCAACTTGCAGTGCCAGAGGGTGATTCAATAGAGTCTAAAGGATACTGATATTTTCCTCTGACTGAAGAAAATCAATATGTGTCCTTTTGGCTACAGAGAAGAGATACACCTTGAAGGATTTTTAAGTGCTATTCATTCATTGCTACTGCTGGGCTCCTAAAGGCTCTGGTTGCCAAGGAAACAGTAGTAGCCAGCTTTGTTTGTTTACATCTGTTGGTTCCCTCTAGCGGTGTGCCGGTACCTGTTTAACAACCAGCTCTGGAGAGGTAAGAGAGACCAAGGAAGTTTGATTTGTAGTATTTTCCAGCTTCCAAGGTGTTGATATTTCCATCAAAGCCCATTTCAAGAGGCTGATGGTTTAAAAATTGACTAGACTGGCCAAATCCCTAAAATTAAAAAATTAGCTGCTAGAAGCCATCATGCACTGGTTCTAGCACACGCATATCTCTTTGCTGCTCTTGTTAAGCTTTTCTGTGGGACATATTTACCTCACTGTCCCATCAACTTTGGGATTGGCCATACAATTTGCTTCGGCCACTAGAATATGAACAGATGGCACAAGCCACATATAAGTAAAGGTTTAAATGCATTTCTGTGGTTTGCCACTGGTCTCCTCACCCCCCTCTGAGCTTCTGCCCTCTGCTCTGAGAACAGCATACTCCAGTTCGTGGCTGATACTTTAGCTTGGGTCCCAGCATGAGAAGACCCAGGGAGCTGCCCAAACTCAGGTGTTCTCAGCATCTCCTGGCAAAGCCATGGCCAAACCGTAACCCTCATGTAATGTGAGCAAAGGAATGTTTGCTGTTATCAGGCACTGAGGTTTTGAGATCTGAATGATAACCAGTCTTTTCCACCTAATCAACAAACATTGAACAATGGTTAGTGTATAGGTAATGCTATGAAATTATATCTAGGTGATGCAAAGGAATTAGAGATTTTTGGTTCTGAAAGAAACTCCCCAAACCCAACCATGCCAACGATCACAGGCTACTTAAATGCCCTCAGAAACATCCCTGCCAAGTGTTTGTCTATTTTGGTTGTCCCCTTTACACTTGTCCACATCATTTTCTGAATGTTGGGAAAATCTTCTCTTTGTGGAACAGAAGTTATTCTTTATAGAGGACAGTTAGTGGTCCTAGATCTGTTTTGCAAGATAACATAGAAATTCAAATTATTATTTTACAAGAACACTTCAGATATTTGAAGATAACCTATATTATTTACATTGAATCTGATCACCAGGTCAAACTCTTCAAAATTCTGGGGAGAAAAAATGTATACCTAGAATTCTTTACCTAGTAAAAGCATTATCACTTAAGAATGAGAGTGAAAGAAGATTTTTTTTTCTCCTAATGAGCAAACCCTCCACTTAACATGATGCTGAGCCTTTTCACCATCCTGCTCCATCCTGTCTGAGTGTGCCCACTTTGTACATACGGTATTGACATGCATGGATTTATTGGTAGTACAGAGGGAGACTGGGCTCAGGTATAGGTCTAAGAAACTAGAAGACAAAGTTTGAATACCTTTAAGGTAATAGGAGACATCACTAAAGATCCATGAAAAGAAAGAGTTGGAATACAAACCCTGTGTAAAGTTGGTTCCTGGAAGAGTAGAGATAAGTAATTTGTCCAGAATACAGCATAGATACATAAAAGGACAGAAAATATGAATGAGAGATTAAAAAACATGGAGGTTAGAATGAAATATAATATAATATAATACAACCAGAGTTATACAGAGGGAAGTGGAGAGATTAAAGAAAAGGAAATATTCAAAGATATAGAAGAGCTAAAATTTTTTCAGAATAAAATTCCATATGTGAACACCTGTTTGAAGAAGCCCAATGAAACCTGAGCAAGATCAAGAAAAATATATTTATATCTTTTAGTAAAACTGTTTAACAAAGAACAAAATAAAAAGTTATACACAACCAGACACCAAATAGAAATTCTGTCAGTCTAGAACTATAGTCTTATTCAAGAATGAATTTTGAGGCTGGGCATGGTGGCTCATGCCTGTAATCATAGCACTCTGGGAAACCAAAGTAGGAGGACCCCTTGAGCTTAGGAGTTTAAGAGAAGAATGAGCAAGAGGGAGACCCTGTCTATACTAAGAATAGAAAAATGATCTGGGCTTTGTGGTAGGTACCTGTAGTCCCAGCTATTCAGAAGGCTGAGGCAGGAGGATCATCTGAACCCAAGAGTTTGAGGTTGAGCTAGGCTGAGGCTATGGTACTCATGCCTTCAACAACAGAGTGAGACTCTGTCTCAAAAAGAAAAAAAAAAGATAGAAAGCAATATTCCTTTACAAGGAAAGAGACAGGTGTGATGGTAAAGCTCACTATGATTTCAAGGGGAGGCAGAAGACAAGAAATCTAAAGGATGGATTATTAGAGGAGAAAGGAGGAGATGGAAGAGGGTTGGGTAATTTAGATATAGACTGATGAAAAACTGGCACAGAGGAAAAAGCAGGACTATGTGTGTGACAGTAAAGTGGTAACTGGCAGGATCTATAGCTGTAGTGGTATCACGGAAGGAAGTCAGGAACGAGGCCAACATGACTGAATTTGAATTGAGGGATTAGGAAGGAGCTGGGAAACAGTTTAGAATGGTTAACTATAAATAATAATATAATAATCATTGCACTGTGGTTTTCATATTAATTATTCAATTCATCTTCACAGAACTGCCTTTGATTCATTTAACCAGAGGTGGATGGTGTAGAATCCATGATAGATCCTCCACGTCAGGTGTTGAGTTCACATAATCTACTGGTCAGTGCTCACGCTTCCTTCTTGTTTATACTGCTCTCTGCTCTGTTGAAGATTAATTTTTACAGATATCTGATCTACTAATTGAAGCCATTTAAAAATCCTTCTTTTTGGCTGGGCATGGTGGCTCATGCCTCTAATTCTAGCACTCTAGGAGGCCAAGGTGGGTGATCACGTGAGTTCAGGAGTTCAAGACCAACCTGAGAAGAGTGAGACCCTGTCTCTACTAAAAGTAGATAAATTAGCTGCGGGTAATGGCAGGTGCCTGGAGTCCCAGCTACTCAGAAGCTTCAGGCAAAAGAATTGCTTGAACCCAGGAGTCAGGAGTCTGAGGTTGCTGGGAGTTATGGCACTCTACCCATGGCAACTGAGTGAGACTGTTTAAAAAAAAAAAAAAAGGCCGGCATCTCTTGCCTATAATCCTAGCACTCTGGGAGGATAATGTGCATGGATTGCTTGAGCTCAGAAGTTTGAGACCGGCGAGAGCTCATCTCTACTAAAAATAGGAAAACTAGCTGGGTGTGTGGTATGTGCCTGTAGATGTAGCTACTCAGGCTGAGGCAAGAGGATTGCTGGACCCAAAGAGTTTGAGGTTGCTGTGTGCTGTGACTCCAAGGCACTCTACCCAGGGTGACAGAACGAGACTCTGTCTCAAAAAATAAAAACAAAAGTAAATAAATAAACATCCTTCTTTTCTCTAAGACAGTGCAAAGATCAGTTTAAAAGATAGCTTTTTGTCAAAACATCACAAATTTCATAAATTACCAGTTATGAATTTTTCCTCTAGGTGTTGTGCAAACTTATATATACTCAGAAATGCTGGGAGGGGTATCTTTCCTTCAATATAGAACCATTTTACTAAGTCAGATATTATCTCCAAAAGGCATGGAAGAGTTTTATGCACATTTGCTTAGCCAAGTGTTATCAAGAATATTCTGTACTCAGAGTTGGAAATGCTTTCCCTTATGATCCAGTCCTTTCAAATGTCCTCCTAGTTATGGCATCAGAAAAGAAGAGTCATCTGGTTAATATTTTGTTGGAACTTTCTGCTAATGATTTTCTTCCACTCAAACATGGTTTATATCCATCTAGTGCAGTTGTTCTCAAAGGGGTTGTGACCCCTTTGTAACAATGAAAACACATCCTGCATATCAGATATTTACATTATAATTCATAACAGTAGCAAAATTACAGTTATGAAGTAGAAATGAGAATAATTTTATGGTTGGGGTTCCTCCCCACAACATGAGGAACTGGTCACAGCTTTAGGAGGCATTAGGAAGGTTGGGAACCACTGATCTAGTGGGAGTCTATATAAATTATTCAAGAATCTGAGCAATGTTGACGGCCAACCTATCAGTGTAGACAGAAATCCATCAGGTGTCAGGATTAACCCTAATTGCTCTTGCTGCTCTTTTTTACATGACTTTCATTTGAAAATGAATATCTGACCAAATTCTTTGTATAAATTTCTAAAGCTCAGATGATCCTTGTAGAAGGTGCATTTGTAGAAGAAAGAAGGAAGTATTTCCTCCCCAAGCTCCCTTTGTGGGGAAAGAGTAGTTCTTTCTAATGACACATGTCTTTATGATCTAATAAATGCATGAAGCTGAATTATTAGGAAAAGATTTTTTGCCTTTTAAGCAAAAGTTGCCAAGTTTAATATTAAGGTAAACTCAAAAAAATGGAAGTTTGATATTTACTTCAACTTTGAACAATCATAAAACAGCTATTTCTGAAACACCTTCTCAAGTGTTGAGTTGTGTCATTCCCTTAAATGTGGAGCTGGAAGTATACGCAATAAAAATCCACAACTGAGGGTCAGAGGGCCATTTGTTGTCTGAGTCGCCCATTCTAGGAAGAATACTCATATTTAGCGAATACGCATTTAGGCCCTGGTGTTCATGCAAAGGCAACCTGATTTAAGTGAAGTTGTCCACATAAAGTCATAAACAAGGTGAGGTCTATTGTACTTCTTTGGTGTTATCGAGGGTTTTCATTCCAGATGATTTCTTTTAGATTTATGACTCTGTAGTATTGCATGGAGAGGCCTCTACACAACCTGAAGGTCAGACTTAAGCAACATTTATGTTAATTATAATGTAATATTTGATGTGGTATTTATTTCTTATGATTAATAAAACTGAAGCTTATTATTTGAGTCATACCAAGACAGAACTCTACATTTTATTAGGATTTTTCTTGCAGTATAGGATAGCCAGCAGGTGTTCAATCTGCTGCAGTCTACAAGCTAACGGTCAGAATTCCTCAGGCAGACCAAATGCTTCGTTAGTTGTGGTTTTCATAAGTTTACTAGCATAGTAATTCCTAAGATGTGTGCTTTGAAATTTTAAAAAGATTACATTGGGTGCATCAAACAAAAAACAAAAAATTGAAGGCATGAGGGGGAAGCTGCTCGTCTCTTTTTATCCATTCCATGGACCCCAGCATGGATATCAACAAAGGCAAGATCATTTTTTCCCAAGAGTTCTTGGGAATTAATTATTAAATTATTATTTAATATTTTTTACTAAATTATTTATTTAGTAAATTATTATTTACTAGTTTGCCCTTATATAGCAACAACTCTCTCCCCCACATCACCTTATCAAATACTAAAGAACGTTAGCAGACCTCAGAGAAAGTGAGTTCCCACTTTCTTCTACAATAGATATATCTAGGCAACGTCAAAGCAAGTTATCCAAAAAATCCAAAACTTTAATGGACTGATCGTGCTTTTTTGAAATTTAGTGCTTTGTAAACCCATTTCTGTTTCCCTCTCTCAGAAGCAGCCTCAAGCTTCAAATTCAGCAAAGCTTATTTCTTTTAATTAGGGACCACTAATAACTTATATTTATATCTGAAAATATCTCAAGGCACTTTAAAATTTTTACCATTCTCAAACACAAACTCTCAATATTGGGATCATTTTACCTGTCACTACATGTGTCTACATGGGAAGTGAAATGTGGCAGTTATTTAACCCTGAGAAGCTCCTAAAACTTAAAAATAGGGAATAAGGAATTATATATCCTATTCCTCTCTGTTTCAAGAGGCAGAGCTAGAATATAATGTTGCTATTCTATCATAAGGACACTTGCACTCAAATGTTTATAGCAGCACAATTCATAATCGCAAAGATGTGGAAATAACCTAAGTGGCCCTCAACACAGGAATGGATTAATAAATTGTGATATATCTATAATATGGAATATTTTTCAGCCATAAAAAGATGGAGATTATGAATCTTTTGCATAATCTGAAAGGAATTGGAGACCATTCTTCTAAGTGAAGTATAACAAGAATGAAAAAGCAAACTTTGCATCTACTCAGACCTAAACTGGCATGAGTATATTAACACCTACATGCTTATGTAAGAGAAAAACTCGATGAAATTCAAGCACAGGGAAATGGGAGAAGGGGTTGTGTAAAAGTCCACCCAACAGGTACACTGCATGGTCATATGGCACCCCAACTATTAATTGGACTTTAATCTTACAAATATAAGCTATGGAATCTACCTGTTCAAACCCCAACATTAGTCTAAAATTAACAAGCCTAAATGTCATTTTTGATAATATACACTTTAATAGGCAGAATCATATATCATGTCTGAGTTTTACAGAGTCAAGGAATTTATTATGAAAACAAAAAGCATTTAAATGAATGCCAGAACACTAAATGAAAATTGGCAATCAAAAAATTTTGTTGTTGAAGTTAAAAGTGAGTTTTCTTAAAAATAAATTCTCAAAAAGACTTTTGCTCTGCACATTAGATCTCTGGAAAAAATAAAAATTAAAAAATTAAAAAGAAAAATATACAATGTTGTGAAGTTATATTCTGCCAAGGCTTCTCAGTCACCCAATTGATAGGAGTTGGATAAACACAAATGGTTCAGGGTCTTATATTCAGGGCTGTGTTTCCTACATCAACAGGAGATGGTAACTACTTATATTTATCTTTACTGAGTAAGTCTATGGGTTCAGAAGCAATTCACAAGCAAATTCCAAGCAGTCAGGATGAAGTGGAGGGATAATGTGTGGGAAGCATGGCATGGTAGAAAGAGTTCAGGGCTGAGAGTCCTTCCTCATGTATGAAGACAAAGCACTGGAGATAAACTCCCATACAGCTACACAGTAAAAGCCCTAGTAAGTGGGAACTGGGCCCTAAAAGTTTTCCTTAAATTTTGTTGTATTTCCCCTTTATTTGAAAAGCGGTACATTATTCCCGTCAAAAATTTTGAAAAAAAAATATATATTTTTTACATTCTTCAAAGTCAACTAGAATTTTAATAGGCTTATTTTGGTTCCATAAGTCATTTATTATCGTAAAAATTTATTGTAAAACAATTTATTTATTTTTTAATTTTCTTTTATTGTTGGGGATTCATTGAGGCTACAAAGAACCAGGTTATGCTGATCGCAGTTACTCTATCCACTATATAGTTATTTGTAATTGCTATTTGAATGAATTTCTTTGTAGGATTTTTTTTTGTATATAAAGAAAAAGAAAAAAGCAAGGGAATACTCAGTATTTGTGGTCTGCCTAGGCACAAAGAAACAGAGCATGATTGGGGTTGTGTGAATCATCGTCATCCAAATAGACTATTTTCTTTAGGGAAAGAGAGGTTTAGCAGCTGGAATGTATTATCAATGATAATAATTTATGATGAACTGTCTATAGAATTTTCTCAGTTTTTCAATTTCCTACCATAGATCTCCCTTATGATTTTCTACATATTTGTAGATCAGCTGATTGATTGGGATGAAAAATAGACAAAAAAAAGCAAACATATTTTGAAACTCTGAATTATTGGGGAAATTATGATGTTATTTAGTGCAAATAAACATTTATAAAACTTTGTGATACATCGTCTTTTATCCTCCTTTCTTGACGTTTTGTGTATTTGGAAGAGAATGTTGCAGGGAATCAAAGCTTTTGTGAGATAGCACCAGTTTAGAAGGAGCTCCAAGTAAAAGCTAAGTCACTTTTACCTCTCAGATGTAGCGTTTGAAATTTATGTGCCCTCTTGGTTTTGTTCATTAATCCAAAAGGACTACATGGCGGATGGCCTATGGCCCCTTTTACCGTTTTACCCACAGTGGATCTGGCTGTAACAATTATAATTTATCAGGAAGACAACAGGGATCATGTACTGATGACAGTTTATGTTAATTATAAACCTTGGGGACAGCCTCGGGACTCTGTTTTATCAGATGCTTACTATATTAAACTAAATCAAGATGTTCATTCATCATTTCAGGTGCTGGTAAATGTGCTAAATGGCATGGAATGTTATGACCATAAAAGGTCAAGTTTCAAGAGTTTTATTTTTAATGAAAATTTCCTGGAATCTAAAATGTGAAGTCAAATCATACTGAATTCCTTGGCAACCAGGCCTGCTTACCAGTGAAACTCCACTTCCCTGGGGCTTTCAAGTCAAAGAGGAGAAAAGTCCCCTCAGGTTGCTCATTCCCTTGCCAGGTTTCAGTTATAACAGAGAATCTTTTCACAAAATGTAGTCGATTTATATTTCAGGCATTTAAAACATATTTCATTGGCTCATCTGGACACTGGAAAATCTTATATCCCTTCCTGAGTGATTTGGCGTATTATTTTGGCACACGCCAAGAACTCACACACCTGGCAAACCCTCTCGACTTTCTGATGCTCAGAAGGAGGTCTTCAAACCAAGAAGCATTTTGGAGGGTGAACTAAGTTCCATATGCCCAAATCCAGAAAGTATGAGAACAATCATTTGCATTCAGAGATGGGGAGATGGGACTCAGGATAAGTTGGGGAGTGGGGAGAGAAGACAGAGTTTCAACCAAGAAAAGAAAAAGAGATGTGATATATGTGATTTTTGACTGAAGTTTAATAAGGCTTAAAAACTCATCCCGGTGAGTTGATTCTCAATTTTATTAATGTTCATTCTCAGATACACAGTCATTTCCCTTGTGACTAATTCAAAGCTAGATTTCTTGCATTAAATGCAAGTTTAATCTTCTAACATTGAACAAAATGTTCCTCTCATGGGATGACAATTCTGTAGATCTGTGACTTGGTAGTTAACAGTTGCTCCTGTTACCTGTGACTCAGTTAGTTTTACAACAGCCAGGAGACTCTGGAAGTGTCAGGATCTTGCACACATATAGACCTAATATAATAAAATAGTATCCAGGGGCATCATTCTGTCTCCAGAGTAATAATTTTTATGAAGCACGGAAAGTGTCCAGTATGGTGCCTAATTCGTAGTAGAGACTCAGTAATGTTTGTTTACCTATAATCCTCGTCACTGAAATGAGATTCAGCACTAGGAGTGACTTAGCACTTTAATCCTAGGAAAAAAATTCTTTTTCTGTTAGCCAGATTTTGATTATTGAACTATAACTTGAAGTATAACTCCTGCAGATTCCACATTGGATTACATTTGTATCAATATAAATACTTACATTCAGAAGTCATTTAATTATTTGGTGAAGGAATGAAAGAACTGATAAAGGATTGAAATCAGGGTTTGAGTGGGAGCATAGTAAGGCAAGCAGGTTTTCTTTTTCCTGGGCTGCCATTTTACTACAATGTGTTTTAGTTTTGTTATCTAGATGAAAATAGGAAAAGTGTTTCTCCTATCTGTGGGGATCAGTAGAGACTAGTGGAGGTTGGGAAAGGAGGACAGAGATATCCAGGTGTTTGAAAATCAGGGCCAGCTAGTAAGGAGATGAGAAAGAGCATTGGGAATCCAGATAGATGTTGGGAACAGAGCTGTAGATAGGCTTGGAAAAATTCATAGAATTTGTGGGGTAGCAGATCACAGATAAGGGGAAGAATTATAATATAGTTCATTAACTTATTTGTTATTTATCTACATTTATTCATTTCATAAATGTTAATTGAGTTCCTACTATGTATTAGGCCCTTCATTGCTTACCAAGATTCAATACCGAACAAGACAGACATAGTCCTTTAAAGTCTAACTAAAGAAAGCAGGCAAAGAGACATATTTAAAATTTTTTGGTACCCCCATCATGTTCTACATTCTCTAGTGCTTTGCTATAGGCAAACATTTCATGAGTATTGTCTCCTTTGTGAAGGTCTCCATGGAAGAAAACACTTTCTTAGCTATGCTGCTACTTTTCTTTTTTTCTTTTGCAAACTTTTTTTTCTTTTTTTCTTTTCTTTTTTCTTTTTCTTTTTTTCTTTTCTTTTCTTTTTTTTAAATAAAATCAGAGTTGTGTACATTGATACAGTCACAGGGTACAGTGTGCTGTTTTTATATACAATTTGAAATATTTTCATCAAACTGGTTAGCGTAGCCTTCATGTCATTTTCTTAGTTACTGTGTTAAGACATTTATATTCCTCATTTAGAAAGATTCACATGTACCCTTATAAGATGAACCATAGACATGATCCCCCCAATCATTCTCCCCCTCCCCTCCCCACCCTCTCCCCTTGCCCCATATTCTTGGGCTATAATTGGGTTATAGCTTTCCTATGAAAGCTATAAATTAGTTTCATAGTAGGGCTGAGTACATTGGGTACTTTTTCTTCGATTCTTGAGATACTTTGCCAAGAAGAATATTTTCCAGCTCCATCCATGTAAACATGAAGGAGGCAAAGTCTCCATCCTTCTTTAGGACTGCATAGTATTCCATGGTGTATATACACCACAATTTTTTGATCCCTTTGTGGGTCAATGGGCACTTGGGCTTCTTCTAAGACCTAGCAATTATGTATTGGGCTGCAATAAACATTGTGGTGCAAATATCTTTGTTATAATATGCTGCTACTCTTAATTAAGAGTGTTTCTAATTGTTTTAGGGGTTATGTGTAGAATTTCTAATTTTATTGTTGAACTTTTCTCCAAAGCCAAAATAGGGAACACTTGGTTGCATGGGATCACATGTGAGCAAGGTGGCACAAAGACCATTCACAGGTGATGGTGAAATGATATCCTTGGGCTAACAAGGGGAGTAGAGATGCAGGCAATTTTTTCTAGAGAAAAGAGAGAATGTGGTAGCTGAGTTGGTTCTGGCAAGAAAAAGGGAGTCATGGCAAAGGAATTATGTGTTACAACATCCACATTCTTGGAAATTACACTCTGTGAACTATACATATGAAATCATAATTAATTTCAATAGGGACTATATCTTTGGAATGGTTTTTCAGATATTTTGGAGTTATCTTGAGAAATATTTGGTACAACCAAATTGCAAAACCTTGGAAGTGTGTGAACACCTCCTCCTCCATGCATCTTAATGCCCACTGTTATGGGATTTGACCTAAAACACTCTTTACACATCCAACTCTAAGTCCTTTGTGAGAATACAGGCCAAGGTTGGTATTTTTTTTTATCCTGCCCATTTGGAACAATTTTAGGTGGTATAAAAACCAGCAGAAGGGGCGGTGCCTGTGGCTCAGGAAGTAGGGCACCGGTCCCATATGCTGGAGGTGGCAGGTTCAAACCCAGCCCTGGCCAAAAACTGCAACAACAACAACAACACCAACAACAAAAAGGCCCAGCAGAAGCATGGCAACAGTAATTCATTTCTGTTTCGAGTGTGGTTTTATGACTGTGTCTCCACAGAGCCCCATGCCATCTCCTCTCTGCCAGCGTCTCTGCTGAGACTGCCTTATGCAAGCCTGTTAAAAGTCTAACAGCAGAGCAGCGTGCTAGGTGAGGCCACTTGTCAAAAGGCAAAAATAAGTCAGACTCTAAAACAACAAACTACAGATAGTAATCTAAAAAGTTACATTTCTTTTAATTACTGGTTCCTAAATGGGCTCTATTTCAGGATCCATCACTATTCTTTGCCTACTATATCTTACTTTCTATAATTCTCTCTTTGAACTGCCGTGGGAAAACGGTGATGTCAGTAACTTAACTGTGGCTTCCCTAGAAGCCTCGTGTTTCTTTTGCAGGCTTCTTTGGTTGTCCAAAATTAATCAAAACTGCTTCTCAGAAAAAGATCTGTCATGAATCAATCATCCTTTGGTGCATATTTAGATCAGTATACACCTCTCCCTGGGGTGTTTGTGCTTTAAGATTTGCCTCTAAATATATAACAGCATAGTTTTTTCTATTTCTAGAAGAAGTTAAACTCTTTTTTACCAATCAGTGGGCTTGGTATTTTATGGGGAGAAAGCCCTCCCTCATGTTCCTGACATTTCTACCAGGCAGCTCTTCTGTGCACTTCAATTATCCATCTCAAGTGCAGCCTAAAAGCCTGAATCCACTCCAACTTAGCCTCCCTGGAAGCCAAGGGGTTAGTATTCATCTCTGTCAAGAGACAGAAGGCTCTCGAGGGAAGAATCTATAGAAAAGAAGCTGGATGTGGCCCATCTTTTTTATTTACATGATAGCCACCCTCCAGGATGACTCCCAGTGATTCATATTTTTTAGAATTTACACCCTGGTGTGGTGTTCTTCCACTTTAAATCAGGGCTGGTTCTGCCTGGTCAATAGAATACAGTGGAAGAAGCATTGTGTGTCCTGCAGCTACGTCGTTAAAGGCATTGCAAAGACAAACTGCCTTTGTCTTGAATCTCTCGTTCTGGGAGAAGAAGCTAGCTCCATGCACAGTACTTTTTTCCACCTCTGTGGAAATGCCCACGTGGAGATAAACCGAGGTTTTCACCTGCAGCAAGAGTCAACTTGACAACTGTGTGATTGAGCCCCTTAGGGAGAGGTTCCAGCCCTCGTCAAGGCATCTGTTGACTGCAGCCCAACCTGACATCTGACCGCAACTTTACAAGAAACCCGGAGTAAGAACTTTCAGCTGCGTTATCCTCAGATTCTTGATCCTTAGAAACCATGAGAAATGATAAACTTTTAGTGTTGCTTTAAATCACTGAGTTTTGGAGTAACTTGTTACTCAGCGCTGTCTCTCAGCCTTCCAACACCAATCACCTGCTCTGATTTTCTCTATATGAAATGCTGGCAACATGTTTGCCCAACAGTGAGTTATAATTTTTTTCTAGTGGGATAGGGTGATTCAATTGAGGGCAATTTGGCCAAATACAATTTCTGAGGAAGCAAGCTGACTGATATAATCTATTTTTAGAATATTCATAGCCTGTCTCTGGTTTTATGACATTATTTATTTTGGTACAGCAAGGAGAATTGTTTTGCAGACCCTATGAATCTTCAGAAATTTTCCTCTGCCTTTCAGGATTTGAGGAGTTTCTGCTTTTATTTTGCTTTTATAAATCTATTCTCCAGTGACAAGGATATATTTTGACCAAATGAAGTTGGGCCACTCAATTTCTACACAACTGCTTTCAGTCAAATTGTTTTTGGCTAAATAATTCATCATGTGGAGTACTTTTTATATCTTTCCTTTAACTGATCTATAAAACTTTCAAAAACACACTTTGTAAATTAATATAAAAAAATCCTTGCATTGGAATGAATCAATGATAGGGAATGTAATAGGCAGCTTCCAAATGATCTTAGTGATCTGTGGCATTCATGTGCCTGTACAATTCTCCCTCCTTGAACATGGCCTGGGCTAACTGAATTGATCCATTTCCACTGAATAGGATATGGCAGAAGCAGTTGGGATATAACTTCTAAATTACAAGCTTCTTTTATAACCTTCTAACATAAGTTTATAAAAAGTGTGACTTTAATTTTGGGAATATTCTTTTATTCTCTTTTATATTGCACACTCCGAGGAAAGCCAGCTGTCACATTATGAAGGAGCCCTGTGAAGGCCTTACTATAAATATCACATAAAATCAGATTGGGACTAGAGAGGAGACGAGGCAGTTGGACCAGTAATTGTTTTTTAAGGACAATGAACTTCCAAAACCTTGGGGAGGTAAGGTTTTCCTGCGGATCATTAGACAGCCTCAGTATTTGCTGGTGTCCTCCTCTGCAGAGGTGTTTTCACTGAGTTGGTAGAGACTGGTCCTAGTATGTCCTTTGTCTGAGGGATTGCATATGAGGAACTGCCATGAGGGATCATGCCAAAATGACCAAGTATGCGTTTGGGAGGAGACTTCCCTCAGTCAAGGGTTCAGATGAGACCACAACCTGGGCCTACAGCTTGACTGCAACTTCATGAGACAACTTGAGCCAGACATACCCATCTAAGCCATGCCTGGACTTTTAGTTCACAGAAATAATAAATGTTTATCATTTAAGCTTCTAGTTTTAGAGTAAACTGTTATGCAGTAATAGAAAACTAATACAGGGAAAAGAGTATTGAATTGCCAACAGGGTCCTAAAAGGTGGATTTATAGTCTCAGTCTTCTGTCTTCTAAAAAATCAAACTTTACTCCAGACATTATCTGATAAGGCAGCCAAGTGGCTTCCTTGGGCTCATTATCAGCTCTTCCTTCTTTCTGACCCTTTCATTGAGCCATTCATGCCCTAACATATGTATATGGTCTCTGCCTCCTGCCACAAACCCATCCTCTCTCTTTCTACCTCCTCCTACTCTTTCCTTGTTTTTATTCAGACTAAGGAAGGGATAAAGTGATTTCAATAAAGTGAGATAGCAGGGGGCCTGAACAGATGCACTTGGGACGGAATGTGACAGAATGTCCAGCAGGATGTGTTGGGGCCTTTGGAATCTGGACCAACCATGCAGCTGATAATGACCCAACATGGAATGCAGGAGCTGAGGGTTGGGAGTGGGAGACCCAGGTGGCAGCTGCAGTTTTTACAGCCTGCTTTGGAGACAATTTGGAAGGGAACTGTTCTGCTATTTGGGGTATGGGATTTATGCCGATCCTTAGAATCTAGAATCTTTCTGATGAGCAGTAAAAGCTGAACTTGGACTGGCTCTCTTTCCTTCCCTAGAATCACCTCTGGTCCTAATTTATGGGGACGAGGGTAGGGGTGGTTGCTATGTGAGCAATGTTTTGTGTTTCTACTGGACAAATCTTTGAGGGAAAAAATACCTATTCAGGCAACATACCCAGACTTCCTTTGCAAGCTTCAGAACATATGTCCTAAGAAAAATATTCTCATTTGAAGTCGTTGTGAAAGTAATAGCAGCATTCAACAGTTGATGATAGGGACATGCAGAAACTCAAAAGGGCAGAGTTTGTTAATGTCATTGATATTCCTTGGTGGCAATTAAATCTCTAATACATGACCTTGCCACAGATTAGCTCCTATTAAGAGATTGCGTCAAGGATCAATGACATAGAAATTAATAAAACTGAAAAAGCTAACTACTGATCTCTCAGTGAGCTTGAGTTCTAGGACACTGTGTACAGAAGTAATCTCCTCCAGGTGACAGCCTTTTCACTTACTCTGAATGCAGGGCTGACTCTGTGATGCTAGTTTCTCCCCCCCCCCCCACCAATGCATATCATGCAGGATTGGATATTTGGCATTTAGTTGGCCATCAGATTCTGACTGATTGAAAAACTGTTGTTTTCTACCATCCAACCTATAATGACAAGCAATCAGAGCAAAGTAGGATGAGAGGATGAGACCAGAATAAAAGAGCGAAAGAAGCCAAAACAAAGTGAAACAACAGTGGCAGAAGGTTGCACTCTGTCCCCTGTCTCCTCCTCTTCCATCTGGGGGACCTTTTTCCTTTTGATTTCCTCTGACTCCATAATGAAATAAAAAGCCTTGGTCCTGAGCCCAGTGGACTCTTTGCTGTTTTAATTCTTTTCAAGAAGGAACTCAGTAAAAAGAAGATGATGTGAAAAGCAGGTTGTAACTAGACAGAAGACTGGATAATTGAACCACTAATGATTTTTCTGTCTCAGTAACAAAAAACTCTCCGAACCGTGAGGTCAGTCTTTCTCCAGAGAGCTGGGATGGCCTGGGCATTTGCTGAAATCTTAATCTGCACAGGAGTGACCACTGAGTTTCCAGGCTTTGGGTGTGGTAGTACGTCAATGTGTGTGGATGACTAAAGCACAGAACTCCTGTCCTAAGGACACCTGCATCTGAGTGAGGCAGAACTACAGTGGCATCTTGGGGGTGCATAAGAAGAGCATCTTCTCATTGGAGGAAGCCAGAAGGATTATGTAATTTTACTCACATTTCTTTTGATTTAAAGATGACAAAAGTGATGAGGTCTTGACTGGCTTGTGACCAGTTCTCAAGAAAGTAATTATGCAAACAAGCAAATGGACAAATTAACAAAGCAAATATAAATTTTACACTATCTGTACCATGTAACTATGATTTGAGCCACAGATGTGTTTTAAAATTTCCTAGTAGCCACATTTAAAAATAAATGAACAGGTTAAGTCCATTTTAAGAACGTATTTTAACATATATTAATAATATAATCAAAATATGATAATTTCAGAAAGTAATAAGACCAAAAATTTATTAGAACATTTTTTGTTCTTTTTACTAAGTCTATGAGACTAAGTCTGCATTTTACACTACAGAACATCTCAATTTTGACTAGCCACATTTCAGGTCCAATAGCAATGCATGGCTGGTGGCCATTATATTGGGCAGGAGAGTTGCAGACCACTGTGGCCACCCTCTCTCCCCTGATCGCTGACTGTATGACCTTGGCAAAGTCTTTCTCTCTCTCCTGTGATTTAATTCTCACTTCCATAAAATAAAGAGTAGTCTACACCACTCTTTTTCAAAATTTTTAGCACAGAATCTTATACAAAATATCAATATCTAAAAGAGATAATACCACTGGGTACGGTCTGCAGGGCCTAAACCATAATGGATGGGCAGGAAATTTTGCAACTCTTGCAGCAACTCTTACTTCTTGTCTGAGAACTTCGTAATCTCTGGGTCCCCTTCAGTCCAACCATTCTCTTTAATGGCTGATCGTGCTTCATTTTGTTCACGTTAGTCCAGCACTAAACACACATCAAATCTTGACCAACCTTTATGGCACTTGGTACTAAGAAAGGAAAAGAAAATCAAGGAGGGGAACATGGAACATAAAGGAGAAAAATAAGCTGAAGAAGAAATCAGGAGAGTTAGGAAAAGAAAAAGAGTAGAAAATTTGGGAATGAAATGAAGATGTTAGTTTATACCTGCTTAGATATTCTGGACCAAACCACCAAGAAAAGGGGTGGACCATTACTTCACCTCATCCCATTTGTAAGCTTCTTTGACCCTTTTGTAATCCAAAACTTGAGAACCACACAACTTAAGCTTTTGTTTTATAAAAATGAAATTTTCCTCAGATATTTACTGTCCTCTCTTATTCTTTTGTTGTGTTATTCCATGGATACATGTTGTTCTTTTGTTAGGGTGGAATATAGCATCCATATAGTGCACAGACACTACAGGTGCTCCTGGCATAGTGACACTTGCGAGGAGTCAGTCTACCCACCTTATCCCCTCTCCTCCCATTACATTCTGCCTCATTCCATCCTGTTCTTTCTTGAGTGGATTGTACTGCAGTTATGTGTGCAGGACCAGAAAGTGGTTTGCTGAACCAACACTAGGACTTGTAGAGTCCCATCGAGTCTGTTCATCCCCATCCTTCTCACTTGTGTTCCTGTGCATTCCCCAACCTCTCTTACACTTAGTTGGCCCTGTGACTAGTGTAGCCTATGGATTGTGAGAAGTGATGCTGTAACTTCATGCCTGAGATGGTAAATATTTGACACATCTGTCTCCTTCATTCTGTCTTTATCTCTCAAAGACAGAACGGGTGGGTGATGCCAGGGCCACAAAACGGAGGCAGAAAAAGAGTCACCAACATGCATTGAACTGTGATATAGGTACAAAGTGTACCTAGTTGTGTTAAGTGGCTGGGAATTAGGAGCTTGCTATAGTTGCTACAGTGACCCCTCACTGGTGAGTTTTTTTTCTTTTCCAAGGGAGATACTGTGCTTAGGTGGTAATCTGAGAATGAGCATGGAAGACAAGGTTATTACTTTATCCATTTCCTCTGCATTAAATATTTTGAATAGATCATAGTCAGTACCTATAGCTGAAGCTTTTCATGTTGAAGAGATGAGCATGCTTCTGAGTCTTTCCAGGTGAATTGAAGCACTGTGATCAGAGGCAATTTCTAAGCTAGACTGTATATTGGGGAGAGACTTATACATCAACAAAAAAAAGTGCCTTTTTCATTGGACCATACCCAGAGAAGGTTCCAGATTTTTTTTTAAAAAGGAAAACAAAGCTGGGCATGGTTGCCTGTAATCCTAGCAATCTGGGAGGCTGAGGCAGATTGCCTGAGCTCAGGAGCTCAAGACCAATCTGAGCAAGAGTGAGACTATGCCTCTAAAAAAAATCTGGGCATTGGGCAGCGCCTGTGGCTCAAAGGAGTAGGGTGCTGGCCCCATATGCCAGAAGTGGCAGGTCCAAATCCAGCCCCAACCAAAAACTGCAAAAAAAAAAAAAAAATCTAGGCATTATTGGGGGCACCTTTAGTCCCAGCTACTTGGGAGACTGAAGCAAGAGGATCACTTAAGCCCAAGATTTTGAGGTTGCTATGAGCTATGACACCATGGCACTCTACCAAGGGTGACAAAGTGAGACTATGTCTAAAAAATAAAAAAGGAAACACAAAATCTACCTTATATTTTCTTATTCTTAATATTTTTTGAAGCATATTCCCATCAATCATATAAATTGACTTTCACTAGTTTGTGTGAGATAAATAGGATGGGTATCAACAATTCTTACTGTTACTTATAAACATTTGATTTAAGGCTGAAACTATACTGCAAACAGAAAGTAAAAGTTATTTAGTACCAATGTGATAGGAGCTCAATTTGTCATTTTTGTCTTTGTTTCTGTTTATATAGTGATTCACATTAATTGATTTGTGTATGTTAAACCATCCTTGCATCCCTGGGATGGAAACCACTTGGATCACAGTGGTTTATCATTTTCATGTGCTGTTGGATTTGGTTTGCAAGTATTTTATTGAGGATTTTTGCATCTATATTCTTAAGAGATACTGATCTGTAGTTTGATTGCTATTTTTGTGTCCTTTCCTGGTTTTGGTGTCAGGGTCTGTAGAACGAATTGACAAGGATTTCCCCCTTCTTGATGTTATGGTATAGTTTGTAATAGTTCTTCATTGTAGGCCTAGTAGAATTTAGTTGTGAATCTGTTTGGTCTGGGGCTTTGTTTTATTGGGATATTTGTAATTATAACCTTGCTGCTAATTATTGCTCTCTTCAGAATTTTCATTTCTTTCGGATTCATCCTTGGGAAGTTGTCTGATTCCAGGAACTTATCCATTTACTCTAGTTTTGAAGTTCATAGTATTCACAGATAATATTTTGTAACTCAGTGGTATCTGTTGTAGTGTCTCCATTTTCATTTCTGGTTGAGGTTATTTGATTCCTTTATCTTCTATGCCTTTGATATGGCAAGTAGTCTATTGATTTTTTTTTTATCTTTTCAAAGAACTAACTTGTTTCATTGATCTTTTGTAATGTTTTAATTTGTTTCCATTTTGTTTAGTTTGGCTCTGAGCTTTGTTATTTCTTTCCTTCTTCAGGCTTTGGACTTGGTTTGTTCCTTTTATCCTAATTCCCTGAGATGTGACATTAGGTTGTTAATTTGTATTCTTTCTATCTTTTTGATGTAGGCAATCAAGGTAATGAACTTTCCTCTTAGGGTTGCTTTTTCTGTATCCTGTACATTTTGAAAGCGTGTGTCCTCTTTGTCATTCAGTTAAAGGCTTCTTTCCATTTCCATATTAACTTCATCATTTGCCCAAGGATCAATCAGCAGCAGGTTGCATTTTTCCATGACTTTGTTTAGATTTGAGTGTTTCTCTGGTAATTGATTCCTATTTTATTCCACTGTAGTCTAAGAAGATATGTTGTATGACTTCAGTCTCTTTGAATTTTCTGAGACTTGTTCTGTAGCTTAAATAATCAGTCTTGTAAAATGTCCCATGTGCTGATGAGAAAAATGTACTTTCAGTAGTTTGGGGTTAGAATGTTCTATAAATGTCTGTTAGGTCTATTTGTTCTAGAGTTCTGATTAAGTCCAATGTATCTCCATCTTCTGCTTTGATAATATGTCTAATTCTATCAGTGAAGCATTGAAGTCCCCAACTATTAAGAAGCTACTATTTATTTCTTTGTTAGCTCTACAAAAAATTGCTTTATGAAACTGGGAGCTCCAATGTTAGGTGCATATATATTTAGGATTATGTCTTCTTGTTTAATTACTCCCTTTACCATTTATAATAACCACCTTTATTCTTTTTCTTTTTTTACCATTATTGATTTAAAATCTATTTTATCTGGTATAAGAGCAGCTATGACTGCTCACTTTTAGTTTCCATTTGTTTGGATTATATTTTTCTATTTCATTACCTTGAGTTTGTGTGAATCCCAGTGGTTTAGATGTATTTCTTGGAGACAACAAATATTTCAGTTTTCTATTTCCATTCATTTAGCCATTCTGTGTCTTATGTGGGGCATGTCACATTGAATGTTAGTATTAATATGTAAGATGCTGTTCTGTTCAATATGAAATTAGACAAATAATTTGTGAACTCATCCTAGAAAAAAATGCTCCAAACCTCATTGCCGAATATCACTTCAGTCACTTCAAAGTACTGCCCTTGTCCATCTGGTAACTATAGTGATATTCAACAATGAGGTAAGTAGCCCTTTTTGTAGGATGAGTTCATGAATTTAATTATCAGACCTTATACAATAACAGCTTTGATGCCCATTCCAGAAAAAGAATTCCAAAATTGCTTTGAAGGGTGGGCTAGGTACTGGTATTGCTGCAGAGCTTCCCCAGGGGGAGTACATTGAAGGTGATCTTAGTGATATTCAGCAATGAAGTATGTAGCACTTTTTCTAGGATGATATCTTACTGTTTTGTTATCTGTCTTCTGCTTTTGTTTTCTAAGAACCGTGAACTATAACTTTTGGGTGTGTTTACTCTGGTCGGTGTCTTTTGTGCTGTTGCATCTATAATGTACTTTTGAGCATTTCCTGTAGGACTTGTCTAGTAGTGACAAATTACTTTCGTGCTTACTTGTCTGGGAAAGGCTTTATTGCTTCTTCATTTATGAATCTTAGTTTATCAGGTTGCAAACTTCTTAACTGGGAGTTATTTTATTTAAGGAGACTAAAGATAGGACCCCATTCCTTTTGACTTGTGTGATTTCTGTGGAGAAGTCTGTGTTAACCAGTTGGGTTTTCCTTGGTGAGCAATTTGATGTTTTTGTCTCAGGGCTCAGAGTAGCTCCTCTTTTGTGTTGACTGTGGCCAGTCTGATGACTCTTAGTGATTTCCTTTTTGCAATGAACTCCAGCTTCTTGTATCTGGATGTCTAAATCTCCAGCAAGACCAGAGAAATTTTCCTCAATTAATCACTCAAATAGATTTTCCAAACCTTGTGCTTTTTCTTCTTCACTCTCAGGGATGCCTATGATTCTTAAATTTGCCCACTTTGCATAATTTTACATTTCTTATACACTTTGTTCCTTTTGATACTTTTTTTTTTTTTTTTTGGTCTTTTAAAAAGTTCACTTTAACAACCTGTACTTTGTTTTTGACTGGGTTAATTTGAAATAATTTTTTTCAAGCTCTTAATTTCTTTCTTCTGTTATTAGAACTTTCCACTGTGCTTAGTATTTCCTTAAATACTTAGCACAGTATTTAAGTATTTCCTTAAATACAGTTTTCATTTCCAGAAATTCTATTTTGTTTTTGAAAAAAAAAAAAAGAAAAAAAAATATATATTTATCCATCAGTAAATTCTTTATTCATTTCCTAAATTGTTTTTCTGGTTTACTTGAGTTGCTTTTCATTTTCTAGTGGATCTCATTGAGCTTTCTTACATTCCATATTTGGAATTCTTTATCTGTCATTTCAATGTTTTCATTTTGGTTAAAATTCATTACTAGAGAGTTGCTATGCTCTTACAGGGGCATCCACCATTTTCTCTGATCTTCCATATTCTGGAGTTCTTTCACTGATTTCTTCTCATTTGGAGCAGTTGTGTTTTCTTGTTTTTAGATTTTATTTTGTTTAGATGGGGCTTTCTTCCTTACTTTTAAGGGTGTGTTTGTAGTGCATGTTGGGTGAGGATCTTTGGCTTTGCTTGTGGGTACTTTGAGTGGGGTCTGGGTTCTGGATGGACACCTTAGTTATATCTATTTTTAGTGTAGTAGTTTTCTCAATTGCTGCTTGTTTTTAAGCTGTGGTGATGGTATATTTTGTGTAGGGGCAAATACCCTGTCTCTTGTTTACAAGAGAAGATAGAGGACTATGAAATCCTTTCTCTTGTAGTTAAGCCCTTCACCCACGCAAAAAATAAGATTTCAAAGTCCTGCATCTTCCCAATAGTCCCAGCTACTCAGGAGGTTGATGCAAGAGAATCACTTGAGCCAAAAAGTTTGAGATTGCTCTGAGCTACAATGCCTTGGCACTCTCCCAAGGGCAACATAGTAAGACTCTGTTTCAAAAAAAGAATTTAAAAGTCCTCTGGTGGTAATGAGTATAGTTATCTCATAATTGATTTATAGATAATACTTTTGTTTCCTCATAAAATTGATATATTTTTCCCATTGTTATCTTCAATGATTATGTCAATGTTTTGCCTATAGTTGATGTTCTGTAAATATTCATGAAATAAAGGACCCTGAAATTAAAAAAAAAAAAAAGTCCTCAGGCTGTGCCTATGGCTCAAAGGAGTAGGGCGCCGGCCCCCGGCAAAAATTGCAAAAAAAAAAAAAAAAAAAAAAGCCCTACATTTTAAACAATAGACAGGAAATCTGCCACTGCTCATAGTACTATCAGTGCAACCACCAAACACCTAAGAAATGCAAACAATGTAACTAATCATTTGTACCCTCATATTAATCCAAAATTAAAAACAAAGAAAGAAATCCTTTCTCTTTGTCCATCCCTGTGCTCTTCTTACAGTGTGAATTATATTGGGATGCCCAGTTTAAACTCTGAGATGTTAGGTGGTACGTGTCGGTAAGAGTCAGCCATGCCCCCATGTGACTAAGTCAGAAAATGCTGCAAGGGGCTGTACAAGTTGTCCTCCCTTATAGTAGGTGGTAATTGCAGGAAAATGCCAGTTTTAGCATAGTTTTTGGGAACTGTGACAAGCTATAGTTGTTTAAGAGAAGCACTCTGATGCCCTAGGTAGTAGGCAGGATCTTTGACTTTATACATTGCTCTATCTCATGCTCCCCCACAGCAGAAGTGGTTGAAGGAGTAAGCATGGGTGAGGCTGGGTCAGAGAAACTGTACTTAGGGTCCACAAATGGGACCCTAAGGGGTAAAGGGTTAGCTGTCTGTCAGAGTGCTGGAAAAGCCACCAGGCAGGGGCTGAAGCAGCCCCACCAAGCCAGAATATCTGCTCATGGGGGATGGGCCAACTGGGATTCACAGACTGACCAGGTTTTGCTCCTCTCTTTCCTCCCCTGCCCCAGAGATCTTCTTCCAGCATCTGGCCACAAGCAGCAGCCCAAATTACCTAAGCTCACCAGCAATGAGGTGAGCTTTAATCACAGTAAGATCAGCCTCACTGAGGGTTGGAGCTCCTCTGCTTAGGATCCTGCCCTGGACAGAATCATAATGCTCAGTGAGTGTACTGCATCTTGGACTAATACTGCACTCTCCCTCCTATTCTGCCCATGTGCACGCCTTCCCCTCCCAAGATCAGTTCAGAAATTTCCCCTCTGTGCCCCTGAGCAACTCAGTTGAATCCTGTGGGTATAAGATCTGACCTGTAGGCCTTTTCTTTGGTTCCCCAGGTTTAATCCTTAACTATGCCAGGGAGAAACATGCTGGTCTCAAGTGAGCCATGGAGTGCTCAAGTGGACATAATGTCCCTCCACTTCAAGGAACATTCTGCTTTGCTGGAGCAGCCAGGTGAGAAGCACCAGGGAAGGCTGGTGGGCAGGGAGCGCACAGTCTGAACACTCCTTGGTCTGCTGCAGGTCTTGAAGAGGACAGGTGTGAACTCACTCTCCATGGGAGACTCCATGTAATGCATGGCCAACAGAGGGGAACCAGCTGCTTTTGACTCCCCAGTTCAATTGTCTCTTGGGGCACCCATTACACTTGGCAACAGTGGGCAGTGGAGGGAAGTGGAGGAAATGAGTTCAAACAGAGAACTGGCACTGTGGTCCCCTTTGCTTCTCTCCCCAGAAGGCTGCCCAAAATGCTAAAGCTCTGTGATCACACAAAGATTACCCATTCAGCCACTTTATATCTTTTGATTGGCAAATTTATTTATATGTAAACCAATTATTGTCTAGAAGGATTTACTATGGTCATTTTGTTAACTGTTTTCTGTTTCCTACTTCTTTTATTCCTCACTTCTTCTCTTGCTGTCTTTTTCTGTGGTTTGATGAATTTTTGCAATGATATGCTTTGATACTTTTCTCTTTATATTTACTACAGATTTTTTTCTCTGTGTTCACCATGAGGCTTGCACTGAACTTTTCATGGGATAACATTCTATTTTAAGCTGACAATGACTTGATTTTAATCACATTTGAATGCTGTAGACGTTTAATGCCCACTTTGTTATTCATGTTAGAATTTACTTCTTTTTATACTGTGCATATATTAACAAGTGTTTGTGGTTGTTATCAATAAATTTAACTTTTAAACTGGGGTTGAGAGTGATTTACTTGTCATCATTGTAGTATTATGTTATTCTGCATTTGTCTATATATTTACCTTTCTTAGTGAGATTTGTACTTTTTATATGTCTAGTGCTGGGAACCACAGGTGGGCTGGTCTGGTGCCGTGGTCTGGGGTGTGTGAGCTGAGCTGGACAATGTCTATAGGCAGTTGGGCCTACTGTCAGTGTCCAGGATCCGCAGGCTGGCTTAGTGCCAGGGATCTGTAAGCAGGAAGGCCTGGTTCTTGGGGCCAGGGTTCACAGGCATGCAGGCATGGTAGTGAGGTCCATGAACTAGTCAGGCTGATCATAGGGCCCTTAGGCCGAGGGGCCTGGCGCTGAGATCCAAAGTGAAGTTAGATACTCACCTTGCTCTCTTCTTTCCCTATGAGACAACTCTCAGTCAAGGACAATCTGTCTCAGTGCAGGTGTAGGAGATGGATGATGAAGGTAAAGTGGAACTATTCTTATCCTTTTCAATTTCTCTTTCTCCACCCAGGTCCTATAACCTCTCACTTGCATTCTGTGAGGGGAGAACAAGGACTTTTGCCATCTTGCTGATATCCTTCCCTATTATTAAGTTGTTTTGTTATGTTTTTGAGATGAGTCTTACTTTGTTGTCCAAGGCTAGAGTGCTGTGGCATCATTGCTCATAGCAACCTCAAACTCTTGGCTTAAGTGATCCTCTTGCTTTCACATCCTGAGTCCCTGGGACTTCGCATACCGTCCACAACACCGGCTATTTTTAGACATAGAGTTTAACTCTTGCTCAGGCTGATCTTCAACTCCTGAGGTCAGGAAATTTACCTGCCTCAGCCTGCCAGAGTGCTAGTATTACAGATCAGTCTGACTAGTTGATGAGCCACCACACGCAACCCTCTTATCAATTTTAATGATAGACAAATTGGTAACGATGAAGCTAAGTGAAGATCATATAGAGATGTGGACAGTTGGGATTATAATCCTGCCTGAATTACAACTTATTAAAAAGATGAATCTTTACAAAAACCTAATGCAAATTAGGATTTTTTAGTAATATATGTAAAATTACAAACCAACACATACACTTAGACTTCAAATACAAATCATTTGCATTGTTAAATTATATCATGAAACCAATGAAAGCTTTCATTTCATTTGTCCAGTAAATTACAATTTCCTACAGAATTTTCATATATATTATCTTGTTTAATCCCTATAAAACTATAAGAAAGAAGCAAAGCTATCATGCTTACTTTATTGCTGAGGAAACTGAGACCAGAAAAACTAAGGAAATGTCCAAGGTGGGGAAAAAAATGTCAAGACTAAATTTATGTCTATAATTCCAAACCACTGCTTTAAGATATAATATGAGGACATTTATTATATAGATGCCTTAGTCTGTTTGAGCTGCTATAATAAAATACCAAAAACTGGGTAGCTTACAAACAACAGAAATTTATTTATATTTCTGGAGCCTGAGAAGTACCATATCAGGGTGCTGACAGGTTAATTGCCTGGTAAGGGGCCCTTACTGGTTCATAAACAGCGGCTATCTTGCCAAACACTCACATGGTGAAAGAAACAAGAGATTCTCTGGGACTTCTTTTTAAAGGGCACTAATCCATTCACAAGGGCTCACCCTTCATGACCCAGTCACCTTTTAAAGTCCCCACCTCCTAATACCATCACCTTGAGGGGGAAGATTTCAACATATGGATTTTTTTGGGGGGTGCACAAACATTCAAACCATAGCAAAAGATACTAAAATATATTTTTAAGACTTTTTTTGCAGTTTTTTTTTTTTTTAGCCAGGGCCTGCTTTAACCTGCCACTTCTGGTATATAGGGCCAGTGCCCTGCTCACTGAGCCACGGGTGCCACCCCAAAATATATTTTTAAATACCTAATAAAATTAAATTAATTCCCTTCTTCATCAAACTTTATTGTGTATCTATTAAGGGCTTGATATGCTCCAGAGCCTCCTGATTCTCAAGTGTGGTAGAATTATCTTGTACTATCTGCCAGTTTCTGCAAGATTGATTCTGCTTTAGAAGATGCCAGCTTTCCTTGAGGAGTTAATTCAAAGTCCATTTTGTTCAGCCCATACAGATCTTCTCCTCCCCACTAAAGATGGAAAAATGTATGTCTCAGGAGGACGCAAAAGCACCTGTGAGGAGAAGCATACAGTCACCAACAGTCTTTCAGGTTGTGGGCAGGGGCTATGGGCTGCTTGCCTGTTCATAAAGTTCTCAGTCGTCCTGGAAGGGAAGATACTGCACACATTCCCTGGTGAAGTCTGCAGTCAGGTGACTCTGCTTCCTGTTGATTGCAAATGTGTCCCCAGAGACACACACACACGCAGCAGCGTGGCTTTAAGACTGCTCCCTCACCTGAACATTTACCTGTTCTACTTCACATTCCAAAATGACCAAATAAACAAAGTTCAGTCACTCAGGGCGTACTGAATATATGCCCTGCTGTGCTAACATGTGCAGGTGTGCAAACAAGTCAGTATTTATGTTTTCTTAAGGGAAACTTTCTAGAAACACCTCTAGTGACATTTTCACCACAGAAAATACTCCCATATCAGGAATAGGACAGCCAAATTATTCATTCATACGTTCAGTGGATTTTTTTTTTTCATGAATTCTGATCACATAGCTGGCTAGTGGAGCATGGAGTGGGGAGCAAATGCAGATTTTGGAGAGTGTATTTTCTGCTTTGGAAAAAGTAAGCCTTTTGTTTCTTATGATAGAGGAAGTTATCCCTGCTGTCTTCTTACAAGGCAGTTTCCATGCAATGTTGGGGTTTATTGACCTACAAACCTTTTCTGCCTTCACAGTGCTTCTGAGAACACCATGGTTCTTCTTGATCCACTGACCAAAACCTGACCATGAGTTATATGGTCCCACACTTAGCCAGTACTTTATTTTTTGTTCCCTCTCTAGATAGCCCTATGTAAATAACAATGGAGACTTGAGACAATAGGGCACCTGGAGTGAGCAAAGTCTCATTCAACTTTATTCCCTTTTCTAAATCAACTTGATGATTTCCTTAACTCTTTCCAAGACCCAGATTTCTGAGGTGACTAGTGAAGGTGGATCTGCTGTTCACTGATCCTCATTGGTTATGTTCTGTAGGGAAGGGGGCAGTCACTTGCCAGCAGCAATTTTCCATTATTTCCTCCCTGTGAGTAGTTTTGAGGTCTGCAGAAAGCTGTGCGCTACCCAGGCCTTTCTGTACGTCAGCTAATGATCACCCCAACCCACTGGAGAAAATTGATTGTGTCAGAACTCATGAAGAGCGGCAGTCTGATCAATGTCTCACTGAAGTCAAATTTCACACGAAACTCCCCAAAGCTGGAATTACGTGTCAGGTACAATTTAGCACTGATGCCAGCAGTGCCGCGGGGGAGGAGCCTGGCTCCTGACCCTGTCAGTTCCCTCCCCCACGGCCAGCTCTCCTGGCCAGGCATCCGGGCCTGGCGGGCTGCCACACCACAGGTTTCTCGGTAAGAGCTGCCAAAGTGGGAATGTGGAGCTCAGGGCTGCTCAGAGGCTGCAAGTCCCGTCAAGGCTGGAAGGGAAATGTCCTGGGGAAGAAAAAGAGAAGTGTTGGGTGTCGGTTCTGATTTAACGAGGCTGTGGCCTTCATTGGAGCACTAAATAGTAACTTTCTGGATGGAATCCTGTCGGAAGCAGAGAGGGACTCAGGGGCAGCTGGAGGAAGGTGGCTTTGTCCCACGTGTGTGGACAGGCTCTGAGGCCGCTGTGACTGAATTCTACCAAAGCGCTTGTGCTGAGCCCCAGTAACGTTCTTCTCGTGCCTTCTGGGCTAGTCGAAGAGCTCGTTTGCTCTGCAAACTCCGTGGCTTCCCTGTGCCTCTCCTTCCTTTTTAGTCCATCCTCCCTTCTCCACATGTCAGGTCCTATCATCCTTTAATGCTCAGATTCGATGTCACTTTCTTCATAAATGTTCCCTTGATTCCCCAGCTTTAAGGAATTTCTCATACCCTGACCTCCTGTAGAACCGAGCCATGTAAGTTTTCAGGCCGCTTTTCATTTCCATTTTGCATTACGGTTATTTATTTTTGTGTTTTATCTCCCCTGCTCTATAGATGATAAGATCCAGGTCTGATTTATTCCTCTCCCTCCAAGTTTCTACAAAATATTTGAATTATTTCTAAAATGTATTTTATGCTTTTTGTAATGAATTTATGACATCAAATTTCTAAATCTTTCTTTTACTGTTCTTCAGTAGGAGCCAGAGTCCCATGTTGCCCAGTTGAGATCATCTGACCTCACCATTCCGTGTCAGCTTTTTCTCCATATTTATGGCCAATATCTGGTTTCTATCTTTTTAATTTAATTTTTAATTAAAATCATAACTGAATACATTTATGGGGTACAATGAGATGATTTGACATACTATGTGGAATACTTACATAAAACTGATTAACATAACCATCACCTCACTATTTTTTTGTGGTAAGACATTTAAAATTTCGTCTTAGTTATTTTAAAATATACCCTTGCATTGTGCACATTAGGCGAGATCCCACCAAATGCCCTCCCTCCTCCTCTCCCTTGCGAGACTATTTTTATGTTTTATCATTCATATGAGTGTGTAAGTATAAGAAAGATGGAGACTGTACATCTTTTATGTTTACCTAGAAGGAGTTGGAACACATTCTTCTTAGTAAAGTATCTCAACAATGGAATAAAAAGAAGTATCCAAGGTACTCAGTACAAACTGATTTCTGAATGAGAGACTTGTTTTTTTTTTTTTTGATTACTTGTGGATTAGGGAAAACCTCTTCAAACCACAAGGCCTATTTTAGAATAAATCTTGCATTTCTATGAAATTTATGATACATCTTTCAGCTCCTCTCGGGGGATGTTCTGTTTCTCTGGCGACGTATTTAGTGCTGATACCCTGGTAGATGCAACCACAAGACCCAAATAAAAGAAACATTTTCAAGGAAATCCTCAAGACCATCTACCAAGAAGTCTTTCATGAGCTTCTGCTCACATCTCTCTGGCTCCATTAAACTCATGCAACAAAATGAAATGGGCTCTTAATGTGTGAAAGACTATGGATGACTTCAGCTAGCTCTTTTGCAGCACCTACCCACAGTTTCCAACACTTTTGTTGTGATTTCTCTGGTCAAATAGTGGAGAATATGTTCCCAGATTGTCTGAATTGCTTTAAGATACTGTAGCTGGTAACAGAAGAGATTAATAATATTATAATTTGCTTTAGGCTAGTTGCAAAGAACAAGAACCAGTGAGGGAGCCACAGTCCCTGTTAAAGAAACATGGGCAGAGGAACGTTTGGTCTTTTCTCCTCATGGAAGGTCTTCCCTGGCTGTATCCCCTACCTGTATCAGGATTTCCTCAGAGTGAACTCAAAGTGTTTCTATCCATTGCCAAAACAAACTTTTTTTTTTTTTGCAGTTTTTGGCCAGGGTTGGGTTTGAACCCACCACTTCTGTCATATGGTGCCGGTGCCCTACTCCTTTGAGCCACAGGCGCCGCCCTGAAACAAACATTTAAAAACTAAACCTATCCTGTTTTTCCTGAGTAACTGCAACATCTATACTGGAGTTTTGCGTTCCTGAGATGTTATCTAAGTATTCTGCCCTGACATGGTGCTTGTCAGTCAGGTGATTAAACAGCATCTAACAGTCAATTGCATTTACTTGGTAGTTTTTGAACTGTCAAACATCTTCAGAATTGATCCCATTCCTGCTTGACACTGTTTCAGTTATGTAGCAAGAATATCATCAGTAGAAAGGTTTTTGCAAACCTTTACCACAATAGCCATCATCAAAAAGATCCAATTTCCCTGATCGTACTTATTTTTCATTATGTAACTTCCTTCTTAAAAGAAACTCAAACAGTGAACTTTTAGATCCCACCCCAGGTAGTGGTGATGTGAGAAATCAAGTCCTGCTTTGCTATCTTGCCAAGTAGGGAAGGTCTGATCCACTTTTATCTTTAGAACTTAACAGAACCTCTTGCTCTTAAGTGGTGTTCAATTATTATTTGATCAATGCTTGCAAGATAAACGAACAGATTGTCAAAGTTCTGGTCTCTCACACATGGAATAAGTAGTGAATTAATTAAAGAGTAAATTGGCCCAAATATCAAGAAGGTGTCTGCCCAGGAAAGGCAAACTCCTGCCCCCATCTCATACAAACACCTCATTAATAAATATTGACCACTGCAGACAAGAAGTCCCAGCTGCAGGTCTGAGCACTGTGGATGGCACAGTTCATATCTGCACCTACTCGATCTTTACTTCCGTTGGTTCACAGGTATTCGAGAGCATAGAAGGTTTAGGACAAGCTGATTTTGCTTGTGTTAATCAGGATGAACTGTAAACTACTTGCATTTGCTTTAGATTATTGTTATATTAAAATTTTGAACAATGGAAGAAAAGATGGAAAATAAAAGGCAAAAAGATGAAAGTAAAAAAGAGATGTTTAAGGGACCAGTAGTCAGACAGAATACACGAGTTGAAATTTTGGTTTTATCTCTTACCTTCTTTTTGAGTGTGGGCAAATTCCTCAGCCTCCTTGTGTTTTGCTTTCTTACACTAAAAATTGGCAATACTAAACAGTGGATAGGCTTATTATGACAGCCTGTCTGTAAATGTCTAGCACAGTGCCTGGCACTTTATATAGAGGCCCAAGAATGGTAGCTATTTGGGGGGTACACTTATGGGTGCTCATGATCATTCGCTTTTCAATTTTAAGAAGCATACAAGTTTCAATAATTTTACAAGTAAAGTCTCAAGATCTCAGGGAAAACAGAACATCTAATTTGTGTTGATAAGCCAAAAAAGGATTTTAATTCACATAGACAGTAACAGACATTTAATGTGCGTTTACTATGTTTAGGAATAGGTATTTATATACATTATATTTTTAATCTTTCCCTTGGTATCATGAGATAAGTATAATTATTAACTGTAAACTTTAGTTTCTTTACAGGTAAGGAAACCAAAGTTTAGAGAGGCTATATTACTTGCTCTTAAAAGAGGACCCAAAGATCTGTAACCCCAAGCTTCATCCCTTATAAAAGAAACTCAGCTTATGCTTTTTAGTCTTAGAATGAAGACTTCTTACATTTACACCGTGCTTTTCCAAATAAAATCATATAACTTTTACTTGGTCCTTTCCAACAACCAGAACAAGTTAGCCAACTCCTAAAGATCAGTCATTCTGGAAAGTAAGACCCAGGCAAACTGAGACCTGTTCAGGGTAGCACAGCTGTGAAGTGAAAGACCTGAGCTCAGGACTTCTGACTGCAGCTCTGGATGTCTTTTTATTGCCCACAGCTGTCCATGGATGTTAGCAAGTGCACCCGCTAATTTAGAATTGCTTTTGAAGCCTCATGCACAATCTTCAGATGTCCTTAATAGGACAACACATTTTTCTCTGGGAAGTGCTGTAATTCTGAGCAAGCACCTGCTGATCAAAATGAGAAATCCTACTTAGCACAACTGAACCTGTGGCTCTGAAGTCAAGAGGTTGGTTCCATATATTTGCTTGTGTGTGCAGTGACTATGACTTATAAGAAGAATGTTCTGAAGTGCCTGGAAGAACAGCAGCATTTTCGGGTTGATTAAGGCAGCTGACTGGGAAGTGAACATGTTCCAAGGTAGTTATTTAGAGTGGAAAATACTCTTTCAGGAGTGATTTATGGTTTGTTTTCTTTTCTTTTCTTTTTTTGAGACACAGTTTTACTTTGTTGCCTGGCTAGAGTGCTGTGGCATTAGCCTAGCTCACAGTAACCTCAAACTCCTGGGTTCAAGTGATCCCCTTACCTCAGTCTCCCAAGCAGCTGGGATTGCAGGTACCCACCAGAACTCCTGGCTAATTTTTCTATTTTTAGCAGAGATGGGGTCATACTCTTGTTCAGGCTGCCCTTGAACTCCTGAGCTCAGGTAATCTCCCACCTTGGCTTCCCAGAGTGTCAGTACAGGCGTGAGCCACTGCTTCTGGCCAAGAGTGATTTATGTATTTATCAAGAAATTTATCCCATTGTTAGACAACATTGTGTATTTTCCTCAAAAGCCCACTGGGTGAGGAAGGGAAGTTACAAAGAGTAGAAGAAAGTAGAAGACAGAATGAGCAGTTTATAAGCAAGGTGGAAAGATGAGACTAGGAAGGGCAAGAATGCAAATTTTGAACATTCCTCTTGGAAGCTTTAGGACAATTTTTTTGCTTGCTTTCTGTCATGATCATATAATGGCTTCAGACTGCTGCACTGAGGTACTAAACTTTGGTACCTGAGTGCAGCAGACAGGTGTGGAGAGATTTTTAGTGCTGGGAAGCAGCCCTTCTTAATGGTATTCTAATCCCCATGGACAATTGCCCCAAATGCTCTCTCCTTTCCCTGTGGGCACCTGCAGGACAGCCTGCTTCCTGATGTTCACTCATGCCAGACCACATGCTGGCAGAGAGTCCACAGGAATTCTCTGTGAAAATATGCAGTTGTTCCCTTTTCTCCACATCCACGCCAGCTAAACATCTAATGTTATAGCACTTGTCAAGACCCATACAGACATTGTCAGATTTGCAGGGTCTCAGATTAAATGCTGTTCAATGTGCCTTCTTGAAAATAATAATAATAATAATAATAATAATAGAAAATCTTTTGCACTGTGTAGAGATTATAACTTTTAAAGAACAGGAGACAGATGATTAAAGAGACGGAGCAATAAAAAATGGATTGTTGCAAATGTGACTTGACTATTCCCAAATCCTTTACTATGCTTTCCTTTAGTATCTAAATAGTACCCAGAGGTTCATCCCACAAATCAAAAAGCTGTTCAGGGTCCTCCTGCTTTTATTCTTTGGAGGACTTCTGCTGTCCCTCGTCCATTTCAACTCCCCAACTGTGACTATAGCCCACCTCACCCATCCCCTGAGTAATCACAAGTGTGATAATGGAATGTAAATCTTACAAGGTTAGGAATTTTGTCTGTTTCGTACAGCAGGCTATTCCCAGGACTTAGAGCAATGGATAAATGCTATTGTCAGTGACAAAAATATATATATTTTTAGGAATATTTTTTGAAGACTTTTTTTTTTAATTGTTAGGGATTCATTGAGGTTACAAGAAACCAGGCTGCACTGATTGCATTTGTCAGGTAAAGTCCCTCTTATAATTGTGTCTTGCCCCCAAATGGTGTCACACACCGAGATTTTTTGAAACTTTGACAGTGGAACTTGTGATAAATGGTACCAAGCAAGAAATAACTCAAAATTGAATTTTATGCATTTTCACTCTTAAAATTTTATGGCTATCTCTGCTATTGTGTCATCTTGTTCTCACAACCATTTCTGTCCAATGGCTTCTGACCTTCGTTATCGGGCTGGTCCTTTCTTTCAAACTTCCTCTTCTATCTTCTCTGAGTTAAAAGGGCTCTAGGGCTTTATTTCTCAAGCCTTTAGTGGGAAAAAGTCAGAATCCATTTATTATGAAGCACATCCTTATTTCTACTTGAACCAGACATGTTAGCACAAGTATTATGTACCACAACTAATAACCTTTGGTATGTATTCCAAAGCAAAAGAAGTGTTTCTCCACACCCCTAAAACAAACAAATAAATGAACCCCCCCCAAACTAAGGTTACAGACTGACTAAAATTCAAAAAATCAGGATAGGGCTGTATACGCACAGCTTTGTTTTCCCTGGTCCTGTGTGATTGGTAATTTGAGATGCTGAAAGAAAGAATAAGAAAGTAAAATTAATACCCCAAATAGATATGTCTAGGATGGTAAAAATTAAAGAAGAAAAACATAAAATTGAAATTGAAAAAATTTCCTTGCTTAAAAAAGGAGATAAAAATATTGATTTTGAGAGCAATATAGCAGAATATGAGGCCCTCGCCTTCTTTTTTTTTTTTTTAAACTATTGTTTCAGGTTAATTTGAGAGTATAAAGAATTAGATTACAATGTTTGCATTTGTAAGATAGAGTGACTCTTATAATTGTGTCCCACCCCAAGAGATGTGCCATACACCTTAACATTGTGCCCATTATGTGGGAGCACACCCATTCTTCTCCCTTCTCCCCTCTCCTTGATCCCTTGTTCCCTGCCCCTCACCTTGAATTGATTTGAGTTAAGATGACTTTTTTCCTATAGATTGTTTTGGGTAGAATAGACATTTTAACAATGTTGATTCTTCCCAGCCAAGAGCATGGTAGTATTTTCTTCCATTTGCTAATGTCGTCAGCTATTTTTCTTCTTAAGGTTTAATAATGCTCTTTGTAAAGACCCTTCACCTCTTTTGTTAGGTGTATTCCTAAGTATTTCATTTTCTTTGAAGCTACTGTGAAGGAAATTGTGTCCTTGATTTGCTGCTCAACTTGGCTTCTATTGACATATACAAAGGCTACTGATTTGTGAACATTGATTTTATACCCTGAGATGTTATTGTATTTCTTGATCACTTCAAGAAGTTTTATGATTGAGTCTCTAGAATTTTCTAAGCATAAGATCATATCATTGGCAAAGAGCAAGAGTTTGACCTCCTCTGCTCCCACTTGAATGCCTTTTATATCCTTTTCTTATCTGATTAAATTGGCTAGAACTTCTAGAAATATGTTGAATAGTAGTGGTGATAGTGGACATTCTTGTCTGGTTCCAGTTCTATGTGGAAAAGCTTTCAGTTTTACTCCATTCAGTATGATATTAACTGTGGGTTTGTCATAGATGGCTTCTATCAGCTTGAGAAATGTGCCATCCATGTCTATTTTCTTAAGTGTTCTTGTTAAAAAAGGATGCTTAATTTTGTTAAATGTTTTTTCTGCATCTATTGAAAGGATCATATAGTTTCCCTGGCCTTATTCTCCAATAGATACACTACCTTAAGAATAATAGAACATTTAAAGATCTTTTATAAGAATTTCACAAACCAGGTAAGAAGTTGAAGTGTTCTAGGCAAATGCAAAGCCAAGAGCTTTTGTGTTAAAATGGCTATAAAAACTCTTTCATTTCACTTGTAAAAGTCCTTCTTCCAAGCTAGTAGAGCTTGGCATGATAGGGAGAAAACATCGGAGTTACAGCTCCTTTTTGAAGGGTAAAGAGAAGTGTAGAATGTGCATCCAAACTTCAAATTTTTAGGGTAGATTCTAGAGGAACATTTTGTTTGTTTGTTTGTTTGTTTTTTGTCTTGCTTGACTAAGAGTGCTGATAAGGAACTAGCATACTCTGGATGCTGGTAGGGCCTCTGAGGACAAAGCTCAATGATAGCTTATTGTAGCACAAGAGACCATGCAGCCTTGCAGACAGGAATCAGAGAGAGCAAGAGATTACATAAATTCCTGAAAAAGAAATTAGCAATCCACTATAACAGTATGTTACATGTGCATTAAGTTGGAGGTGATTCATCCCTAGAAAGGTCTGAGTGGTCCCCAGAATCTCTTTCAGTTTGGCTGGTGATTGGGGAAGGTCTTCTCCTATATGAATCCAGTCTATAAAGACTGGGAGAAATGACTGTTTTTTTTAAATCTCAGCAAAATATAATAAGGGCTATAAAGAAACAGGGAAAAACTGTCCAATTAGAGGAACAAAATAAATATCCATGAAATTGATCCTAAAAAACAAAGACATAAATTATCTGACAAAGAATTTAAAGTAATAATTCTAAAAGAAGCTCATTGAACTACATAGATAGTTCGATGAAATCAGGAAAGTGATACATTAAAAAAATAACTAAGAAAATGCCATGAAGGCTATGTTAACCAGTTTGATGAAAGTATTTCAAATTGTAATTGTATATAAAACCAGCACATTGCACTCCATGACTGCATTAATGTACACAGTTATGATTTAATAAAAAAAAATGAGACTATCAACAAAGAGATAGGCACTGTAGACATATAAAAAAGAACCAAACAAAAGATCTGGAGTTGAAGAATACAACAACTGTATTCAAAAATTTATTAGATGAATTCAACAGAAGATTTGATCAAGCAGAAGAAAGAATCAATGTACTCAAAGACAAGTGATTTGAAGTCATCTAGTCAGTGGGGAAAAAATGGGAAACAGTGAAGAAAAGTGAAGAAAGCTTAAGGAACTGAAGGGAATCCATCAAGTAGACCAGTATACACATTATAGAAGTTGCATAAGGATCCTCAAAGACCTCCAATGAGGATGAACTCAAATAAACCCACACTAGAAGACAGTCTAGTCAAATTATCAAAAGTCTAAGACAAAGAGAGACTCTTGAAAGCAGCAAGAGAAATGCAATTCATAATGTACAAGGGAGCTCCCATAAGATTGTAAGCAGATTTTTCAGCAGTAACAGCTGTTAAAAACTAAAGGGACACACCTCACACTCATTAGGGTGGCTACTAAAACAAAAGGCAGAAAATATGTGTTGGTGAGGAGAAATTGGAACCCTTGTGCTCTGTTGGTGGGCATGGTACAATGGTGCAACTGCTGGTGGGAATGTAGAATGCTGCAGCTATTGGTGGTGAATAAAAAATGGTGCAATGTTGAAAACAGTATGGAGGATTCTCAAAAAATTAAAAATAGAATGTCATATTACCCAGCATTCTCACTTCTGAGTACATATTAAAGAACTGAAAATAAAATCTTTGTATTTGCACACCTGTGCTCATTCCAGCATTATTCATAAAAGCTAATAGGTTAAGGCAACCTAAATGTCCATTGATGAAAGAAGGGAAGAAGATAATGTAGTATCTACATACAATTGAATATTATTCAGCCTTCAGAAAAGTTGACCCTGTCATATACTACGACATGGATGAAACCTGAGGACATTATGCTAAGTGAAAAAAGCAGCCACACAAAGACAAATACTACCTGATTCACTTATATGAAGTATCTAAATTAGTCTTAGAATGTAGAATAATGGTTGTCAGTGGCAGGGGTAAGAGGCAAAAGGAGAAATAGATGTTCAATAGGTATAGAGTTTCATCTTTTTTCCTTCTTTTTTTTTGAGACAGAGTCTCTAGCTGTTGCCCTGGGTAGAGTGCCCTGGCATCATCATCATAGCTCACAGCAACTTCCAACTCTTGGGCTCAAGAGATCCTCTTGCCTCAGTTTTTTCTATTTTTAGTAGAGAAGAGGTCTCACTTTTTTTTTTTTTTTTTTTTGCTCAGGCTGATTTTGAACTGTTGAGCTCAAGCAATCCACCTGCCTCAGCCTCTCAGAGTGCTGGATTATAAGCGTGAGCCAGTGCACACAGCCTAGAGTTTTGCTTTTGCGAAATGAAGAATTTTTAGAGCTCTATTGCATAAAAATGCACACATAGTTAACTCTACTTATCGTACACTTAAACATGGGCAAGGTAGGGCAGTGCCCATGGCTTAAAGGAGTAGGCCCCGGGCCCATATGCCAGAGGTGGCAAGTTCAAACCCAGCCCCAGCCAGAAACTGAAACAAATAAACATACAAACAAAAAACATGGTTAAGGTGATAAATTCTATGGTACAAATTTTTTACAAAAAAATCCTAACAATATTAGGTTTAACTTGTTTGCTCTGATTATATAAATATAAATTGTGAGAATATGAAGTGTTATGAGATAATTACTGATAGAATTGTAAATTATTTCCCACATCTTAGTAAAATTTTAAAGGAAATAGTCTTTTTATAAATGTCTGTTGAATAAATGAATGGTTTATTCATCAGAAGATGAGGTAGACATGTAATAATAAGGTAGTTTAAAATATGATTTGAAGTTTGATAGCAAGACCAAAAATTATTACCAAAAAGTGTAAACAACTTAAATTCTCATTTTGAAAACTCCATGCCCAGAAATATAAAAATGTAGAGGAAATGGACCAATGCCTGAAATCACACCACCTTCCTACACTCAACCAGAAAGAATTATAAATTTTGAATAGACCTATATCAAGCACTGAAGTGACATTAACTATACAAAATCATCCAAAAAAGAATAGCTCTGGACCAGATGGTTTCACATCAGAATTCTACCAAACCTTCCAAGAGGAACTAGTACCTTTATTGCACAATCTATTCCAAAACGCAGAGAAGGAAGAAATCCTCCCCAGCACATTCTACCAAGCAATATGACCCTGATTCCAAAACCAGGTAAGGACCCAACAAAAAAAGAAAACTATAGGCCAATATCATTAATGAATATCAATGCAAAAATATTCATTTAGATTTTAGCAAGCGGAATACAGCAACACATTAAGTAGGATTTATCCTAGGGATGCAAGCTTGGTTCAATATACGTAAATCTATAAATGTATAAATAAAATAAAAAAAAACAAAGACCATACGATTCTCTCAATTGATGCAGGAAAGACTTTGACAATATCCAACATCCTTTCTTGATCAGCCACTTAAGAAAATAGACTTAGGTGGGACATTTCCTAAATTGATAGAAGCCATCTATAACAAACCCACAGCCAAAATCATATCACTTATATAATAGTATAACAAACCCATCTATAACAAACCCACAGCCAATATCATCACTTATCTAATAGTACATTCTTACTATTACATTATAAAATTTGGAAGGTAGTGTCACTTGTATTGTAAAATGGAAAGCATTAATACTCAGAATTGGAACTAGACAAGGACGTCCACTGTCACCACTGCTATTCAGATATTACATTTAAAACAGACTATGTTTTATAAGATAAAGGCAACAGAAAATAAAGTAAAAACTGTTGGACATTTTCAAAAGTGCAAGAAACAAGGTGGTAAGAGTTCTCAGCTTGTCACAGCATGAGACTAATTAAATAGGAAGCCATAGATAAAAGTTAAGAAATGACATAACAAAGAAGAGCAGGTAAATATGATTATACTTTAAGTATGCTAAAAACTAGACATTTTTGTTGACTTGTTTACAGTAGTATTTTCTTTTTCATGACAAAATATCATAAATGCTAAAAAATACAGAGAAAAAGCATCACCTATTTACTGACAGGACAAAACCGCAAAACATAGTCAGTGAAAAGCAAGTTTTCAGAGGAATTTTTATAGTATACTTAAAAAACTTAATACCAGCCATAGTATTAAGTAAAAAAATATCAACTAATTATACACACACACATAATGCACAAATACATGCACATATAGAAAGAAAAAAGTATGGCCCCAAGAAACACTGCACGATCGTGGCCTTCCCTAATGGTGGGAGAGAAATGAGCAGGCAAGGAAAGAGCTTCCACCATTCTCTATTGCAGTAGCCAATTTCCTTTATAGGGCAGGAGCCACAGGGCCCACTTCCTCTGAGTCTTGGCCCCTTGCTGGTCTTATTTTGCCTCCTTTTCCTTTGCACTCTAAGCTCAGCTACACTAAATCTCAGCTGTTTGATTGTGCCAGGGTTTCTCTTGCTTCTGAGGCTTGGGACATGCCTTGTGTCCTACCTGACTGAAGCCTCACTTCACAGGTCTCAGTTTCAATGTCACTTCCCCTGGCAAGCCTCTCTTCTTCTCTGAAGCTGGTTTAGACCCTCCTATTATTTTTGCCCACAGCTTCCTGTTTTCTATCTCACATATCGTAATCACTTGTATAATAGTATATTCTTACTATTACACTATAAAATTTGCAAGGTAGTGTCACTTGTATTCATAGCTGTCTGTATCCATAGAAATAGCAATGAGGTATACAATAAATATTTGGGGAATGAATGAACAAACAGCAAATGAAGCAATGAAAGAATGGATAAGTGTGCATGAAAAGCTCCACGGCTCAGCACGGGCGACTCAGTCTGCCATTCCCACGGCTGTCTGGGACTACCACGTTTCTGTTGCTTTTCCTGTTGGAGCACCCCATTTGACTGCCATATGGTTACACCCTCAGTGCTTCCTCCATTCCACAACACCCACTGCAGCACTAGAAACGGAAAAATAGTCTACTGAATATAGCAGCAGCCTAAGTGCAACAGCTCATAATTCTGCTAAAAGCCAAAGGCAGATACAAAATATAAACTCTATGAAAGGAAATATCATTTTACCCACGTGACAGCCAAGCAGAGGAGGCTGAAAAAATTAACTGACTTTCCAGGGAAAGCAAGGTCTGTAATACATGCATATTCTCACCCCATGCATGTTCCTTTCCTGTGGTCTGGGGAGAAATGTTACCATCTGTATTTCCCATGTCCTTATCTACCTATTTCTGTGTCTCTCTCTATCTCAGTGTCTACATTTCTCTCTAGACCTTATTGAATTCAAGCTCCCTTGTCAAGAGAGAAGCATCAAAAGCTCAGAGTAGTTAGCAGGATCAGGAGTTCCCAAAGGATCTACCAGAAGGGTGATAAGCTCCCTTAAATCAAATTCAACATAAGCAATTTAACACTCTTGATAACTAACTAACTGATCTTCCTTTTGACCTCTAGGAAGGGGATTTTGATACACTGGACAGAGCTGTGGACCTGGTTTGGTTCCCCACTCAACCTTTTATCACCTGGGTTGTTTTAGACAACTTAATCCACCCCTGCAGACCATGATCTATGAATAATCTAGATCTGTGTTTTTCAAAACTTGACTCATGAAGCAGCAGTTGTTTCATGTCCTGCACCCAAAAATCCTGATTTGGAATCTGTTGTTTTTTTGAAAGTCCCCCCATTACAGGTGATTCTGATATAAAGGCAGATTTGAGAACTACCCACTCAGATGACCTCTGAAGCCATTTAACTACTTCTGTGTGGTGTTCAGTAATGTAAATATACCACAACTGGTTTATCCATTTTCTTATTGACAGATGCAATTTATTTCCAAATATTTGCTATGATGAGCAATTCTGATGTGAACACTCCTTCTTTACACTCCCATTAGCAATATATAGCAGTTCGTCTTATTTCATATCTATGCTTATGTGGCCAGACTTTATCATTCTAGATACTCTGAATAAAAACTTGAATAAAATTCTGCAAGCATGCATTGTTCTTAATGTCTGGTGTCCCTTTGCTGGTACCCTGTGTGTATGCTTAGTCTGGCTGTTGAGTAAGTTCACTGGGAGAACGCCTGCCTTTCTGTGTGCTTTGTACATACACAATTTAAACTAAACTTGAGATGGAGGGGTTCTAGTCCAATGTCTCTTATTCAGATCTCAGTTTGTATGAAAAATGTCAAGTCCATAGCTGTCCATGGTGATGTTCATTATAGCTTACTGTGAAATTAAAGGGAATTGATAGTAATCATAAGTTTGTGATGTTTAAATCAATTTTAACTGCATTGATAAATGTAACATTGATTTAGAAAATGACTTTATGTTATCAGATCAATTAAAAAGGAATATCTTCTAAGTGGGTGGGTGTAATATGCAGGCAAGTGACCAGAACATACAGATGGCTAAAGAATTTCTTCTTGGTATATACTTGGTATATAAGTCTGCACAGACCTCTAAAGAATTCCTTCCATAATGGGTCCCTGAAAACTGCTTTTGTAGGCTTTGGAGACTTAATGGAGATGTCTTAGGGAAAAACACAGTAGAATTTCTATAGCTGACCTTCTTCCTATATTGGCCACCTCCTTATGTTGACTTAATTTTCATAGATTGGACATGTACCACAAGTATGTATCAGCATAGTAGGCCTTCTTTCTTATGCTAACCACCTCCATATCTTGACCAGTTTGTTCTAATCAGTCCTTTTGGGGGAGGGGGATCAACTTACCAGGGTTCTACTCTATATAGAAAGTAGGGAATAGGAAGGTGGTTATACTTGACCATGTGAAGTCAGACCTAGCGTGCTTTTAGAATGAGATGCTGCCTTACAAATAATAGGTTAAAGCTCATAAAAATATTAAAACATGAGTCCCATGAAGTTGTAATATGGAATGTTGAAGGAATTATATTGGAGACAGCATGATTTTGAGAATTCTCTGCTAAATTCCCAAAGTCTACATTCAACAGGGCCCGGGTTCAGAGTGTGAGATGTCGGTCTGCCTCCCTGGAAGCTTTGGGAGGAGGACTTGGAGAGAGATGAATTTGGGGGTGGGTGTTGTGATTGTCTAGGAGCTATTTTTCTTTTCTCTCTTTATTCCAGCACACCAGCTTCTAAGCAGCAATGGTAGGAATGACTCAGAGTTTGCACAGTTAGGTGGACTGTGCAGGGGAGGGAGGTTCAGAGGGAGAATTTGGAATGAAAAAGTGACTAAGGTAATGAAAAGAACTTGAGTTTTACTGAACGTTCTCCTGAGAGAGCCTCAAGTTTTTATAATCAGAATTGATTGCAGAAGTCATTGGACTGGACTAAGATTTAAGTAAGGAAGGGACAAAAAATGTGATGTTTATTCTAGTGGTTCAAGTTTCAGAACAGAATGTGCAGCTGTGAGATTAAAACTAACTCTGTGTTTAGCTATGGCTGAGATGAAATTCCTCACACAGGCTGCCAATTATTGTAATTTTCTTATTATAAAAATAATACATATTTCCTACAGAAAATATACTTTGTCTTCACTCTTGGTTTTTCTGTTTTTGGTTGTTGGTTTCTGCTTATTCTGGAAGCTTTCTAGAGAAGGGAGGGTCTAGATGGCCTGGAATATGATGAATTTTGCTGCCATTATATGTGCACAATTAAGGTTTTCTTTGCTTCTGGTGATTAAGAGAATCAAAAGGTACTTCTTTTGGGGGGGGAGATATCCATTAGGGAAAAATATCTGTGTGGAAAAAATAAAAAAGGAAGAGGGATAGAGATAGGGTTCCTTCCTCCCTCCCTCTTTTCTTTTCTTTCTTCTTTTCCAAGAAGAGTCTCACTCTATTGCCCAGGCTCAAGTGCTGTGGCACCATCATAGCTCACAGCAACTTCAAACTTCTGGGTTCAAGTGATCCTCCTGCCTCAGCCTCCCAAGTAGTTTGTTCTACAGGTGCTGCCACAATGCCCAGCTAATTTTTCTTATTTTTAATAGGGAAGGGGCTCTTGGTCTTGCTCAGGATGGTCTCAAACTGAGATTAAGGGATCATTTTGTATTGGCTCCCAGAGAGCTAGGATTATACTCATGAGCCACCACAACCGGCCAGAAATTCTGTCTAACAAGGGTACAAGTGAACTTTTCTAGAACTAGAATGTGAATGTGTTGATACGATGATTAACCAAATGATATGAAAGTTATGTTAACCAGCTTGATGAAGATGTTTCAAATTGTATATGAAACAGCACAATGGGCTCGGTGCCTGTGGCTCAATCGGCTAAGGCGCCAGCCACGTACAGCTAAGGTGGCGGGTTCGAATCCCCAGCCTGGGCCCGCCAAACAACAATGATGGCTGCAACCAAAAAATGGCCGGGTGTTGTGGCAGGCGCCTGTGGTCCCAGCTACTTGGGAGGCGGAGGCAGGAGACTCGCTTGAGCCCA